>KE372709.1:165899-176639 GCA_000418225.1 Zizania latifolia | reverse complement strand
AGGAACTGTGTTAACTGTTTGTTGATGCAACCTTGGCTTCCATGCATTTCCACTTAAGAAACAACAGAAGCTTCTTTCCATAGGAGTTGCTTGTGTTGCATCCTGACAGACAATAGTGAGCCTGACAAAAATGGAGATCAGAAAATAAGGTCAGCAGAAATGCTCAAATATGTTGATAAATTTCATATTGAATATAGTTATGAAAAAAAGTCACATTAGATATGAGCTACAGACCTGTGAAAAATAAGTGACCAGCTCATAGGCTAGCCTCCTCTTTACTGACAAAGTTGCCTTCTCACACTTTGAAGCCAATCCAAGCTGTATTTCTACACACTGCTTACAGTAGAGACAACATGAAGAAATTTAGGCCTCAAAATTTACAGGATATATAAGGGAGAAAGTTCACTACCTGAGCCAATGTTTGGATTGAAATGGCCTCAAGCATGCCTTCTTGCAAATAACAGGGAAAGCTTTTCCTGCAATAGTACAAAGCAAGTTTGATTAAATACTTTCACAAAGGGATTGATAAAGGAGATGTGTAGTCTAGGATTTGTGCATTTCAGGCTGCAGGCATACATGACTTGTGCTGGTATCTGAGCAAGTATACGATTCACAGAGTAGTCTAGACATCCTGATGCCTTGAGCAACGAGTTGACGACATCCTTCTTCGCATCTGAAGAAATAAATCACTGGATGTGTCATTTCATCAATTTCACCCATATTTAATCAAGAATATATTCCTCAAGTGATATAATACCCTTGCATATTAATGAACAATCAAAACAGCACAATTTAGATTATAGACTAAGCACATTTTACGAATGTAAGAATACGCATAAAAGTTATAGATTCATCAACCGCAAAAAGATGAACTGACCTTCAAATACTTTCTTTTCATCTCCAACTTGACCATTCTTTGGAATGAGCATCAGGTTGGCCTCGAACAGCTTTGGATCACCACACATCCTAATAATTGCACCCAAAAAAGGCAGAAATTGGATATCATAACAGCTTAAGACGACTTGTAAAATGTAAATGCTTATTCACCTCAGGCAAGAAATTGGTTTGTATGCCCATGCTGTCCATGGATCGATATCGCCAAAATTGTTGACTGGCTGAACACCATTGCACTCTCGGCCATTACATTCTCTTCTAGGTCTGTGATGACCATTGACCTCCATGGCGATAACTTTGACAGTTTATTATCTGTAAAAATTCTGTAATTTCATATCAGAATACAATTTCTTATTGATCTTCAAGAAGATTCAAATAACAACAATTTTCCTAATGAGAGTACCACGCGGGCCAACTCTTACTAAAGGTACATGTGAGACAATCATGAGTAAACCAAGAGCATATGCATTTTTTATCATCGGGATCATTTTGAAAAAGCAAGAAGAGTACATAGCACATAATCAGAAGCAAAGGCCTCCCAAAACTGAACATACAATTCTTTCAAAAACTGGACGTAGCAAAGTAAAGAGCACATAACACATAATCAGAAGTCCAAAAACAAAGGACTCCCAAAACTGAACATACAACCCTTCAAAAAAAAGCAAAAAGGAAAACTCAACATACGAGATAGACTTTACAACAGTTAATTAAAAGAATGTATTTCTAAAATGTCAATCTAAGCTAGGATAAGAGCTCCTTTCTTTTAGCATCATGCAGAATAAGCAAACATGAGCCTAGAAACCATAACCACATCAAAAATATTCAAAATCTAGAGGTGGCCATATACGATAACTTGCATAAACGGTCATAATAACATCATAACTATAGCTAATGACCACAGAAATAAGAAAGATGACAAAAGCTCAATGATCTGAAGCTCCCATGCAGCTCCCAATCTGTAGGTGGACACAGCAAAAGAAAACAAATCAATTTAAGCTGAATAAGTAAAAGAAAAGGAACGTCATAATGGAAGTAAGTTTCAGATTCGTGAAACCTACAAATGGGCAAATGATGATCCATGTCCACCACACGCATTTCACAAGATCGGCAATGATGTGCTCTCGGGGGCATTGGTTTACCACAGTATATAGCAATGTAGAGAGCACATAGCACATAACCAGAAGTCCAAAAATAGAGGACTTCCAAAACTAAACATACAATCTTTTCAAAAATGGTAGAAAGAAAAACTCAACACACATGATAGACCCTTTCTTTCAGTATCATGCACAATAAACAAACCTGAGCCTAGAAAGCATAACCACATCAAAAGTACAAAATCACTATCAGAACCATGGGCACCCAAACAGCACAGAAGCAGGAGCTGATATCAAGCAAAATAGCAGAGCATGGCGCCAAAGAAAGAAGAATAGAAGTGCTTACGATGTGTCCGAGGTGGGGAATGCAGTGGAATGGGAGAGATGGCATTTTCACGCTGGGCAGATAATATACTTCATAGAGACCTAAGGTCGGTTCACCCCCACAGAGTACATAGCACAGTAACACCAACTACACAATCCTCAACAGGCCAGGGAAAGTAACCTCACCGCACGTAGCTGTCGACCGAACGTCGATGCGCTCTAGAGAGCCACCGAGCCACCGAGCAGTGCAGCGAACGTTTCCCGACAAGCAACCAGGCCCCACCCACAGGAACGAACGTACCTTGGAGCAGGACGATGGAACGCATGCCTGTGGCCTCAGCATCATCAACGACACGCGCGGCTGCTGGGGGGAAGAAGGCTAGCAAGGAGCCGGCGTCCATGCATGCCGGAATTCGGCGGCAGCGCTCGGAGCCGCACCTCCTCTGCTCCCGTCGCGGCCGGGTCGTAGCCACCGTGCTCACCACCAGCCACCGCACTGATGCGCCCGCCGTCGCTCCTGACCGTCGCTAGTGACCCCGAAGACCCAGAGCCGGAAGACATTTTCCACCTGGGAATGGCCGGCGAGGGTGACGGCTACGCCGCGGCCATCTTCGGTGGACACTGCGACCACAGGCGGTGCTCATGGAGGAAGCGGCTGGCTGGATCTCATCGTAGAAGCACAGATCCACGCATTATGGGGGCGAACAGGACGAGAGGACATAGGAGGGTGGGGGGCGGCCGTCTTCGGCGGACATCGTGGCCGCGGGCAAGGGCGCCGTGAGGCCTGGCATCGGGGGGGATTGGGTGGGGAGGAATCGTGGTGTGGGGGGCGGACGGGACGAGATCGCGAGAGGGCAGGAGAAAGGAAATGACCTAGAGCTCACTCAGCGTACGATGGCGACCAAACGGCTGAGAAAGCTAGATCCACGCGCAGCGCATGATGGCAATCGAATAGCCACGAAAAATCGGGTGACGTGGCCAAGCCGGTGGGGCGCCCAGCCCACCACCCTTTATAAGTTTTAATACCTGGCTTTAATTTTATACCCCGGACGGACCGCGTGATCCACCCTATAAGTCCTGCACATGCATGGAAATTAATGGATAGCCAGGAAATTAATCGGCGATATTCTGATCCTCGCCTCCTTTCTCTAGTGTTCTTATAACGAGCTTTTTACTTAACGTCAAAAGACGGTACTAGATTTTCGACTGATATCTCCTATCTTTGATGTTTTAGAGTAGTGGCAAAGTTCCTCTATGAAGAAGGCAACTTTACAATTATGCATCTAGCCACAAACTTATCAGGTAGAGGATACTTAACGAGGTTAAGTTTCTTCACAGTACACATAATCTCATGAGCTTGTTCTACCACAGAACGATTACTCACCATCCTATACTCATGAAAGCTCTCTATGAGGTATAGTTCACTGCTTGCATCTGATGCATCAAAATTTGAAATCAGAGCATCTCACAACTCTTTCGCACCTAGTGATGTAAATATCACACAGACGATCTGAGAGCACACCTAGAATGCATCCCATGAAGAGATTATTGGCCTCTGCGAACTTCTTCTACTCATCAGCAGAAAGTTCGTCTTCAGATTTGCCAAGTCTTGCTTCCCATACATTCATAGCAGTAAGCTAGAAACGGACATTTGCTTGCCATCTCTTAAAATACACATCAGAAATTTTTTCGGCCACAGTGCATCGATAAAACCAGCCATTAAAGAACTCGTAGATTGCCTAAAATAAGGTTTTTAGATTGTTAGAGAATTAGGCAATTACAATAATAATTTCTGAATTAAATAAATCATGACATACGTAGAGACTAGCATGAATAGATCTAATATACTACTTAACAGGAACAATATAATCATGGTGATTAAAAACAGTAGTAGATCGCAGCACATGTACATACGGTCGACGTAGACGAAAGACGCGCCCGTTCGCTGACGCGCGGGATGGAGTAGATTACGGCGGTGGCGCAGCAAAGAGAAGAGTAGGGATGGCAATTTTGTCCGCGGGTATGGGTACACGCGGGTACTCGACCCGATGGGCAAGGGTTTGGGTTTAAATTTGTGTTCGCGGGTTCACAGGTTCGGGTACCCGTTTATTCTCGGGTCAGGTACGGGTTTATACTCAAACCTGTGGGTACCCATGGGTTTACCCGATTATTTTTATTATTACTGTAATATGTATATGTGTTCCACGGGCCAGCACATCTACATTGTTCAACTGGCCAACCTTAATCCCTCAGCTCTCATCCATTTAAGGAGGCCGCGTCCCCGCAAGGGGTGGGGCCCAACCTGGCCAGTGCCCCGGCGAGGTGAGCGAGAGCGTGTGGAGTTTCTTTTCTCTCCCCGATGCACATATCTTAGTGGAATAGAGACAACCATACTATATAAGTTAGTCATCATTCACCTACACTAACCATATGGGACTAAAGATTTCTACCATCCTCTCACATCAATGGACCTTTGAGATTTGTTTGGAATTTTTGAAATACTCAAGTGGGCCTAGTCTAAATTCCAACGCATACTACATCTTAGCCTATGGAATTTTTTAAATAGTATATTTTTTATTCAAAATTTTAAATTTAGTATGCGGATTTCAGAAATTACAAAAATAGCCAATTGTCGGGCTATGGTCTACCGACAAAGGCTTTTTTGGCCTCTGTCAGTAGACCATTTGCCGATTTACCATCTGTCAGTAGATGGTGTGCCGGGAGAGGGACAAGTGGACTCAATCGGCAGGTCCGGCTTCTATCGACAGATGGTTTACCGACAGAGCCGTTGACCCAATGCTGAACGCTTTCTGTCGGCAGATGATCTGTTGATAGAGCTATAATGCTTAGTCGGCAGACCATCTACCGACTGATCTGGCTATATAAGGGGGGCTGAAGCCCCCCTCCTATCCACCGCGCGCCCAACTCTCATTTTGGCCCTCTCCTCCCAGGTATGCCCTCTCCTCCTCTTCCTTCTCTTCTTTAGGGGTAATTTAGGAATAATTTAGGAGTAGTTTAGTAGTATTTTAAGGGTAATTTAGGAGTGGTTTAGTAATATTTTAGGGATAATTTAGTAGTACTTTAGTAGTATTTTAGTGCTACTTTTAGAGTAATTTTGAGGTATTTTAAACATAGTTTAGAGATAATTAAGTGATACTTTAGAGATAATTTAAAGGTACTTTAAACATGCTTTAGAGATAATTTAGGGATACTTTAGACATAATTTTGAGGTACTTTAAACATAGTTTAGAGATAATTAAGTGGTACTTTAGAGATAATTTAGAGGTACTTTAAACATACTTTAGAGATAATTTATGGTACTTTAGAGATAATTTAGAGGTACTTTAAACATACTATAGAGATAATTTAGAGATACTTTAGACATAATTTAGAGGTACTTTAAACATACTTTAGAGATAATTAAGGGGTACTTTAGAGATAATTTAGATGTACTTTAAACATGCTTTAGAGATAATTTAGGGGTACTTTAGACATAATTTAGAGGTACATTAAACATACTTTAGAGATAATTAAGATGTACTTTAACATACCTTATTCTGTGTAGCTTTGTTGTGCGTGCTAGACTGCTGACGTAAGATCCGTCCTTGACGGGAATATATCTGGTGCAGACCATCTACCCCGTGCAACATTGAAAACTATGAATCAAGGCCACAAGATGCTAATCCAATGGACAGCAGGTGGGGAGGCTTAACTGCAAAATAAGTGGCTGGCGGGTGGGGAGGCTTAACTGTAAAATAATCTCACCACTAACCCTATCTATTGGATTAGCATCTTGTGGCCTTAATTCATAGTTTCCAAGGTTGCACGGGATAGATGGTTTGCACCAGATATGTTCCCATCCTTGACTACATTCACTGCTATTCTAGGATTTCAATATACCTTACTCTGTTAGATATTTTATGTAGTTCAGACATAATGTAGCGATACTTTGAACGTAATTGACATTTACTGTACACATAGCTATAGGAAGTTTTGTGGTACTTCATACATAGCCTTTGTGCACGTAGTAATTTAATGATATAAATTTATCTAATGTTTTATTTGCATTCTATTTTCATTGAATGCCATGTTATTTAATATTTTGCGTTGTTTGTATATACTATGTATGGTTAAATGTTTTCTGTTTAGTTAATTCGCCTATTGCTAAATAAGTGTAATCGTACTGTTGCACTAGACACGTAGTTATGTTTACGATATTGTTTGCTGCTTAATATAGCTCTGATAGTGTAAACTTAATGTTTACAGGCATGTCAGATAGAACATTATTTAGGATTTACTATGGAGATGGGCAAGTACTTATTGGTTATGATGGTGCCGACCTTAGTAGTTTTCAATGTACCAAAAATAGTTTAAGTCGGGTGGTAGAGCGTAGCATCGAAGTGTGAAGCGGTGGCTATATCATATTTTTTGATTGGATATAGAGCAGTGGGAGTTATATTTGTATGCCCTATGCAGCCGTGCGGCTGAAGGGTATTTTTGGAAGATGGTTCCTATTACCTCGACCGCCATGTGGAGAGGGTATGTCAGAAAAGCGCTAGAGCAAGGTTGGAAACAGATATTGCTTATCTATTTTACTCCTCGTGCCTTTCCTACTCTAGACCCAGTACTTGATCAAGTTACTGAGTCTGGAGTACAATTTAAGTTTAGCCAGAGTAGCCAAATCCAAGAGGTGATTCCCGAGATGGATGTAGTACCACATTCCAGGGATGCTTCCTAGTCTATGATACCTAGAGTTGCTGAATGACAAGCTGATAAAGGAGAGGACATAGAGGCCATACCTAACTTGCTAGAGAGAGGACCAAGACTTCAAGGAAGCACTTGAGCAGGGTGCTAACGACGACTCAGATGAAGAAGAAGAAGCAGGAGATGTCAATAATGACAACAAAGACGAAGACACTGTGGTTCCTAAATAGTGGCAAGCACAAGATTTTAGCGCTCTTGCTATTAATGAGGGCTACGATACTCGTTGGGAGTATGGACAGAATGAGGTTCGGCAGGATGCAGTGTATCCTACGAAAGAAGCAGTTCAAGATGCCATGAAAACATGGGCATTGTCACTCCAGCGAATATTTCGAGTTAAGAGGTCAAATCGCACAATGTATGATGTTGTGTGCGAGAGAGATGATTACCCATGGAGGGTCCACGCACATCAACCGAAGTGGAGATTTCATTGGGTATGCTCAATTTTTGTCGGTCATACCTGCGTGGTTGATAGAGTTGTAACTAGGCATAGGAATCTAAGTGCCAACTATATTGTGGGGGTGATGTATTATGAGATTGTTGAAAATCTCAATTATGAGCCTCGGGCCTTAAAACTTGCCATAGAGAGAAGGTTTCAGTACACAATCAACTGTTCTAAGGTATAGAGGGCCAAACAGAAGGCGCTCGAAATGAGGTTCGGTACGTTCGAGGATGTGGTGAAGAGTTGCAACCCTGACACATACCACTCGTTCAAAGAGAAGGATGCGGTATTCCCGGAGGGTGCTAAGATTCTATATCGAGTGGAAAAAAACTCGATGTAGAAACTTTGTGTGGATGGCACATTCCTAACTGAAAAGTACAGAGGTCAGATATTGACCGCTATTGGTGTTGACGGCAACAACCAGGTTGTGCCAATTGTCTTTGGCTTTGTGAAAAGTGAGAACTATGAAAGTTGATTGTGGTTCTTACGACACCTAAACATTGGGGTTCTTTAGGGCAGACCAAATGTTTGTGTGTTACATAACCGACATGCGGGACTGATCGAGGCAATCCAACATATAAAGTATGATTTAGAGGAGCCATATTCTTAGAATGACATATAATCTCAATGGTCTATGCCGCATTTAGGTGCAAATTTTTTCGTTACTTTGGAAAGAACAAAGAATTGACTAATTTATTCAAGAGACTGTGTAGCCAATACCAAGAGAAGAAGTTCAAGGCCTTGTGGAGGAAACTTGATGAGCTAACCTCAAAATACAAGCAAGAGAAGACCACCAAGTAGTAATCTAGAAGTGATTCGGAGCTAGAGCTAGAGCCACTTTGTTCTCTGCCAACTGATGATCAATAAATAATCCATAAATAGCAAAGGAGAAAAGTTCGTTGCTTCTTAGATTGGATTAAATTCGAGAAGAGGGAGCATTGGTCTTTACTACATAACACTCACGGCGCAAGGTATGATATCATGACCACCAACCTTGCTTAGGTGCACAATTAGGTGATGCGGGGTATGCGATGCTTGCCGTTGGTTGGTATTGTGCAAGGCATAATCTGTGGAACTACCTGATACTTCATGGACCGGCATACTGCTGCTTTGGTGGTGCATAGGGACGAGCGTCTTCTGTATTGTAGAAAGATATGCCGCACCGTCGCAGTTGGGATATAAAGCACATGCGACACTTGATAAGTATTGTACAGTCTTACACCGATTTTCATCGTAATCTACCATATGTCACTAATAACTTATTGTTTGTACAGCGTCGCATCCATATCAATACTGGCAGGGTGGCATGGACCCCACATACCACAGTCCATCTAGCCCGATAGACTCTGGTACCGGTGGCCAGCACAACTCAGCAGGTTACGATGCCTGGGAGCGTACCACCGTTGAGGTGTTTGGGCCTTCGTAACGTCAGGGAGCCCCACCATCGACACAACCGGAGGACCAGCCCGCTAGGCCACCTAGGGTGCGGTGTTCACCAGAAATGTTTACCTACTTGGACCAGCGACCGAGAGGTACTCGGGGTAGGCGTGATGCTTAGTACAGCATACGGTTGTTATCGTGGGGATGAACGATTTGTACTGAACCGTTTATTACTATATGTCATACTATGTTATTATGCACTTGCTATTGTGATTATGCACTTGCTATTTATACTGTACCGTGAATTAGGAGTTGTAGCAGTTGCTAAATGATACTTTGTACATATTCAACATCTTTTTCTAGTTCATCTTTGAGAATATGTAGATTATTCAAAGTTTGCTCCTCTTCTTCATCAACTTCCTCTTTCTCTCCACCCTCATCTTCTTCATCACCTTTCCCTTCTCTCCATGCTCCTCTTCTTCATGTCAGGGTTACATCCACTATAAAAACATGATGATTGTTTGGTTAAGATGGCTTACGAGAGCATGCCATGAATTAGGAGTTATAATAGTTGCTAAATGATCCTTTGGACACGTTCAACATCTTTTTCTAGTTTAGCTTTGAGGGTCTATAGATTATTCAAAGTCTGCTCATCTCTTTCATCACCTTCCCCTTCTTCAACCTCTTATTCATCCTCCTCGTAGTTGTCATCTTCTTCATCGGTCTTCTAGTGGTCGTTACCCTCAGAATCCATGCCGTCCAAGTACTTCAAGCTTGGAATCAGAGCGAACACCTTCTCCTGCTCCTATGCTTCTACGTATTCTTTTTTCTTCATGTCATATTTAAGCTTGGAATCAGAGCCATGAAAGCTTCTTCCTCCTTCAAACTACGTAGACTGTTAAAAACATTATAATTGTTTGGTTTAGGATGACTTATGAAAGCAGACCATGGATTAGGAGTTGTAGCAATAGCTAAATGATCCCTTGGACCGTTGGACAAGTTAGGACTAAATACCTTTCTCAGGAGTTTATCTCTCTGCCGGACACGTTCAATATTTTTTTCTAGTTCAGCTTCGAGGGTTTGTAGATTATTCAAAGTCTTCTCCTTTTCTTCATCAACTTCCTCTTTCTCTCCACCCTCCTCTTCTTCATCACCTTCCCCATCTCTCCACCCTCCTCTTCTTCGTGTCAAGGTTACATCCACTGTAAAAATATGATGATAGTTTAGTTTAGGATGGTTTACAAAAGCAGGCCATGAATTAAGAGTTGTAGCAGTAGCTAAATAATCCCTTGGACTGTTGGATAATTTAAGGATTACATCTACTGTAAAAACATTATGATGTGATTTATTTTACTAAATCATTCTAACTATGTCTTATTCTGTGTAGCTAGATGGTTTCCTCCTCTACTCATCATAGGGGGACCGAACATCCTGACTGGAGGAGAGATTTTTTCGCCTGTCTCATTGTTGGATCGAAACTAGCGATCAGAGGGGGGGTGAATGCGCGCAAAATAAAATACAGCCGAAAAATAAAACTCCTAAAGCTTGAGTATCGAACTTGCAAGTGACTCAATGAGATTCAGTCCAAGACTGGACAATAAAGGTCACACCTGACAAGTCGATACAAAAACTTCAGAAAACTTCCTTAAACACAAGTGTCCGACTTGCAAGTGACTCAATGAGATTATGCACAAGACTGTGCCACAATAGTTACACCAGGTAAGTCGAAACACAAACTCCACGGACAAGCACTGGAACACAGCAGCAACGATAAACTCAAGTATCGATCAAAATGTATTCATGAGAGAAACAAATGTTCTCACAAAAAGAGAAACGAACAAATCG
>KE372709.1:146006-156131 GCA_000418225.1 Zizania latifolia | reverse complement strand
GAAGGTTCGCTACAGACTCCGGCCCACAGGGCAAAAACGTAAATTAACCCTACAGATATTATTCGGTGCCGATACTTTTCATAGCCGCTACGACACCGCTAGAATTAACGGAGAACACGTTTTTCCTGTAGATTGACGGTTTTGAGCCGAAACCGACAAAGCGTCCGCCGCCTCCGCACCGTGCACCCGGATTGGACCCGTTCCGACCCCGCGGCTCTTCAGCCCGGCGATCGAACGTCCGTGTAGCTGAGTCGCACCGGTCGACACCACGAAGGATCCCGTTTCCCTCGCCGCTTCAGCTCCACGCACCCGGATTGGACCGGTACGCCTTCGCGACCCCTCTGTCCGACCGACGTCCGTCCGTGTACCCGAGTCACGTGCGAACTCCATTACGGTCGAGGCTTCTTCATCTCCATTTCTTCACATCTTCCCTTCTCAATGCTTCACGTCTTCTTTCCCCGTTGACAATCACTCATCATCCCCATGGTATACACCATGGCTCCTCACTCATCCTTCCGTGGACTAACTGGCCTTTGTACCATTGTGAGGATCGGTGCCAACTAGAGATAGCAAAACGGTATCATATTCGTGGAAGGAGGTACTTTATTTGCCCCAACGTTAAGGAGGAGTTGTGGTACCCGAACGTTGGGAGGTCCTCGGATAGAAGGAGGTGTGGCTTCATTGAGTGGGTGGATACGGAGAACCCGATCTTTGATTGACATTGGTTCTCGCCTAGCAAAACAAATGCACAGTTCCCTGCAAGGAAGATGGAGTATGAGCATCGTGCCCAGTCTGAGCAAGGAGATTAGAGAATCAATCTGATTGGAGTGCTGCCATGGCTTCAACGTCCTAAATGTCACTACAGAGACCGCTGCCAGGTAATGACCGTAATGTCAGAATGAGGTGCTAGCAGAAGATACTTTATATGTTCTAACATCGATGACGACTTCATGGTGAGCACAAGATTATTAAATTAGTTCCCCCGTCCATTGATTACTAACTTTGGTGTAAGTAACTACAGTATTTTGGTCTTGCAAGATAATTTAAGGAAGTGTGATTTAACCTAATGGATCGATGATTCAAGGCAATAATCCACCAGAGGGCCTACACGAGAAGCTGAGACTACAGAGGAGTACATGCAGAGGAAGGAAGAGCATCAGCTAAAGGTAGAGCATGCTAGTTCAAGTTGGATGACAAATCCTCTAGGAATCTCCGAGTGGGACCAACGACCTACGTGCGCTGTGGCAGTCGTTGCGTGCTAACGACCTCGCTCTGAGGAGAATCAGGGGAAATGAGAGAATTCGTGCGCCCTAATCTACATGATAACTTCGTGGTAAGGGATCACAAAAAAATCATGACTTATTTTTGAATAATTTTCTAGTGTAACACTTACCTTCCTGTCTGTTACGACATCAAAATATAAGGAGATGCGTATTCCATTGGTGGGTAGATATAGCATCGTCTACGTACGAGGAAGGTTGGATCACAGAGGTGGAAAGTCACTTGGGGTACGAAACAAGGAGGGAAGTTGATGAGCGAGCAAGGTGTGCAAGATTTGATAAAGAGGAAAGGCAACAGAGAGCATACCATAGGCAGTGAGTGCTTAGGTACAGAGAAGAAAGAAAACAAGTCAGATGCGCTAGTAAAGAGAGACAACGGAGAAATCTATAGGGCCTGACATCCGTACTATAAGTATGCCATTTATAATCTGTTGAATTAGTTATTGCTCCTATTGTCTGTTGGATTACTTTCGAATAGCTTTGGATATCCTGTTATATGCATTGGAACCTCTTTCTCTGCCTGCTCACCATTTCAATCTCTTTCTAGAAAGAATGGAACCCAACCAAGAACATAATCTCACTTCAACAATAACACATAAATCCTTCAGTACATCCATGCTATGAAGTGCCACACGCGCAGAGCGAGGTGGCTGGCGAGAGCGGACGGCGAGGCACCACGCGCGCTTGTGGGCGGGTGCCGCTGTTGATTATTTTAAAAAATCGTCTGTCGGCAGTACCGACAGAGCCTTTTGTCTATAGTTGAATTGCCGACAGACACTCTCGTGCGTCGCGTGGCCTCTGTCGGCAGTTAAACTACCGACAGAGCCTCTGTCGGCATATGGTCTGCCGATAGAGGCCGACAGTAGGCTATTTTTGTAAATTTTGAAAATCGCATACTAGAAATGAAATTTCGAATAAAAATGTATTATTTAAAAAATCCAGTTTATTAGTATACTCTTTGTGTTATGTTGTAATGCCTTGGAAATTAAACATGCTACTTGTCCTCCAAGGTTGTAAACTCGTTATGTTCTGACAATGGGCACTGGATTAGAATTTTGAAATTGCAACTTTTTAAAAAATTGTGACTTTTTAAAAATCCTGTTCGTTAAGTTCATGCCTCAGTGTGGAACTAAGATCAATTAATGTTGGAAAATTTTACAGTCTTTGAGAAGATACCAAGATACCATAAATTTTAGTATTAATTTTGGTACCTGTCAGTGTCTTAGATACTAAGAAGTACCAAAATTAACACTAAAATTATAGTACCTCATTGATGCTTGTGAGTAGGGATGAAAACGGAACAAAAACGAATAGAAATAGGTGCTACATATTTGTTTTCTTAATTTTTTAATAGAAACAGAAATGAAATCGGATATAACGGATATCTGATTCCTAGTGATGTCCCTCTTCTGCGCCCGCTGTTTCTGCCGTCCGCGCTTGCTAGCACAGGCTCGGGAGGCGAGCCCGGCTTGGAGAAGCAGCAAGCACTCCATATCTTTGCTGCAAGCAAACAAGCTCGTTCTCTTCGAATTCTGTCCCAAAAACTGAGTAAGTCGTAAGAGGATATTACGATACGCAGTTCAATTCGCTGAGAGAAATCGTTCCAAGAACTAATATATACATATATATATATAACAAAAAATGCTAGCTAAACCGAGGACTGATGAGCATATATATGTCGTAGCTGTTGGATAATTAGTGTAAAATCCACTTTTCCATATTCATTCTAAAACATATTTGAAACTAATACCAAGTTGAAACTCTGAATTTTTGCTTCAAGTCTTGGTGGCAAAATAAATTTTCATTCGAAACAAAGAGTAATTACTGTTACAAATACGAAAATACTAATCCTCACCAAAACTTTCTATCTTTCTAAATACAAAGTTCCAAAATAAAACCTCAATTCTCGGGTATTCGAATTCAAATCAAATTTTGAATTGGAATTCCTATTCTCTAGTTCGAATTTCACTTTAGAGCCAAATATCAAAACACTATTCCCCGTCCTAACCTTCTTGTTACCTCCTTGAGAACAGATTGGGAGAAGGTATCAGAGAGAGGAATTTAGAGGAGGAAGAAGAAGTGACAGGGAAGGGAGGAAGGCGAGTATTTCATAGGAGAATTGAGTACATCATTCTCCTCTCCCTCCAGAATACAACCAGTTTCTTATATATACAATCACCTAATTCAGTCTGGGCCAGCGTAGCGTGGGTTGGATCTCCTGGGCCTTCGAGATAGCTGTTTACACCGTTCCAACATAGTATCAGCAATTGGTGTCGCAGCATCAGTGGCTGGTGTTGTAACATTCCCCCCGTCTTGAAAACCAGCTTGTCCCCAAGCTGGAGCAGCAGGGAAACGGTGTTTGAGCTCAGTTAAATTCTCCCAGGTGGAAGTCAAAGAGGAAGATCCGGACCAGCGAACAAGCACTTGAGTAACCATCTTCGAACCCTTTTGTCGACAACGCTGATCGAGAATCTCCACTGGAATAGCTAGATGACCAGAGACAGGTTGCAGTACTGGAAGTTCAGACTGCACAATGCCAGGAGGAGCGCCAGCAGGTTTCAATTGAGAGACATGTATCACAGGATGAATCAGACTATGAGGAGGCAGTTGGAGTCTGTAGGCAACCAAGCCAACACGCTGAATAATTTGAAATGGTCCATAGTATTTGAAGGATAATTTCCGATTCGTGCGTGTAATGACTGATTGCTGCAAATAGGGTTGTAACTTTAAGTAAACCCAATCACCAACGGCAAACACACGCTCAGAACGTTTAGAATCAGCCTGACTCTTCATACGTTGCTTCGCACGGATCAACTGATGCTGAATGACTGCACTCGTGGCATTGCGGTCCCGTACCCAATCAGCCAAGGAAGAAGGTGTATCAACAGACTGTATAGTGAGGCCAAAGTAGCGAGCAGGATGACCAAACAAAGCTTCAAAAGGAGTCATGGTTAAAGCTGAATGGAAGGAGGTGTTATACCAGAATTGTGCTAAACCCAACCAGTCACTCCAGCGAGAAGGACATGTATGCACAAAGCAGCGCAAAAAGGTTTCCAAACATTGATTCACCCTTTCCGTTTGACCATCTGATTGTGGATGATAAGAAGAACTCATGCGCAATTGTGTACCCGTACGTCAAAATAATTCCTTCCATAGTTGGCTGGTAAAGACACGATCCCGATCTGAGACAAGTGCTTGAGGCAAGCCATGAATTTTGTAAACTTGATCCATAAAGAGACGAGCCACATCGAAAGCAGTAAATGGGTGAGATAACGGAAGGAAATGAGCAAATTTAGAGAAGAGGTCCACCACCACAAGAATACAATTGAAGCCAGCTGAGCGAGAAAGGCCTTCAATAAAATCGAGAGAAATAACTTGCCAAGATTGAGCTGGTACATCAAGTGGTTGAAGAAGGCCCGGGTACTTCATATATTTTGACTTGGCTTGACTACAAGTGGAATAATTCTGGATGAAAAGCTGAATAGAACGACGCATTCCTGGCCAAGCAAATAGCTGTTGCACACGCTTAACTGTGACCAGAATTCTAGAATGACCCCCCATAGCTGATGTGTGCAAATTGGTGATTATCTTGCGCTGCAACTCCAAATTGGAACCCACCCAGATTCGATTTTTGAAGTAAATAAGTCCATCCTTCAACATAAAATTCACCGGTGCAGACGACTGAGAAGATAACTGCTGCAAGAGCTGTTGGGCTTTCGCATCTTGATTATAACCTGCTTGCACCTCCTGTAGCCAATTCAGCACGCAAACAGCCATTGCAGAAAGTTCCTCAGTCGAATGATGGACACATCGAGAAAGAGTATCAGCAGCACCATTTTTAACACCTTTGTGATACACAATTCGATACTGTAGACCCATCAGTTTGGTGAGGGCCTTCTGCTGCCAGGATGTATGAAGTCTTTGATCAGCCAAATGGATGAGACTACGGTGATCAGTTCGGATAAGGAACTCAGCATGTTGTAAATATGCTCGCCAATGATCGACAGCCATAATGATTACTAGACTTTCCTTCTCGTATGTTGATAAGCCACGAGTACGAGGTCCCAGTGCCTTACTCAAGTATGCCAATGGGTGATTGTCCTGCATAAGCACTGCACCGATTCCTGCATCAGAAGCATCTGTCTCGACAACAAAAGTTTTAGAGAAATTTGGTAGAGCTAAAACAGGAGTGGATATTAAGCATTGTTTCAATGCCTGAAAGGATTCTTCAGTTTGTTGGGTCCAAGAAAATACATGCCCTTTGCGCAACAACTCAGTTAATGGCTTACTAATAATACCAAAGTTACGGATAAACTTGCGATAATAGCCAGCCAGTCCAAGAAATCCTCGAAGTTCACGCACCGAGGAAGGTGTGGGCCAATTCTGGACTGCTTTGATTTTGTCCTCATCAATAGATACTCCATCCCCACTCACCACATGGCCAAGATATGCAATACGGCGTTGAGCAAAGCTGCATTTAGATAACTTGACCTTTAGTTGATGATGAAGCAGGATTTTAAACACATGTCGCAACAAGACAGTATGCTCCTCCAAGGTTGCACTATAAAACAGAATATCATCAACGAATACCAGAACACCTCGACTTAATAAAGGAGCCAAAATTGAGTTCATAACACCTTGAAATGTTGCTGGTGCACTGGTCAGACCGAATGGCAGAACCCTGAATTCATAGTGGCCATGATGCGTTTTGAACGCAGTTTTATGTTCATCCTCAAATGCCATTCTAATTTGATGATATCTTGACTGTAAGTCCAGTTTAGAGAACCAAGTAGCTCCGGCCAACTCATCCAATAATTCCTCTATTATAGGCAATGGATACTTGTTCTTGACAGTGATGGAATTAAGGTGTCGATAATCGATACAAAACCGCCAAGTACCATCTTTTTTCTTAACAAGTAACACCGGTGATGAAAAATGACTAGAACTGGGCTGGATAATTCCTTTGTTGAGCATCTCTTGCACTTGCAACTCAATTTCATTCTTTTGTGCTGGCGTATAACGATACGGTCGAACATTCACTGGTGATGAGCCCGGGACAAGAGGAATAGTGTGGTCACAGGATCGGGCAGGCGGCAAGCCGGATGGCTCTTTGAATATGACCGCAAATTCCTGAAGTAATGCCTGGACACAAGAAGGTATTGCAGAATTCAACTGTTGCTCATCCAATTGCCATAGTTGCACCACACAGTATAATGATCCATTATTTTGGAGCTGCCGAAGCTGAGTACTACACAAAGCCATACACTCTGAAAGATTAGGCACCAAACCTTGTAAAACAATCTTATTATCCTTGCCTTGGAAACTCAAGGATTTGTTCCGCCAATCAATATCCATTGGACTGTAGTGCTGCAACCAATCCATACGAAGAATTGCATCATATCCTCCCAACGGCAGTATTTTAAATGTAGTTGAAAATTGATGCCCTTGAGTGCTCCAGACAGCATTGCATAATTCTGAATCACATACCAGAATGCCTCCATTTGCAACCTTCACTTGAACATTCTTAGATAATTTTTGTACACCTTGTAACTGAGTAGCCATGGATGAATTAATAAAGCTGCTAGAACTGCCTGAGTCCACCAGCATCAGCATCTCAAAGCCTTGTATTCGACCCTGCAGTCTCATTGTATTACCGATGACTGTGCCTTGCATTGCTTGTAGAGAAATCGCCATAAGAGTGGTTTCTTCAGCATTTCTGCCTAATTCAGAATGTGTTTCCTCCCCATCTTCAGATAGAAACATAGTAAAAAGTTCCTGAACAACATGCAATTGTACAGAAGGAGAGCACTTATGATTCGGTGTCCATTTTTCAACACAAATATAACACAAGCCTTGAGCTCGTCTATAAGCCTTGAGAGCACTGATCTTGTCTGGTGTGCCACTTGTGCGGGTTAATTCTGTTCCCTTCTTGTCTTCTGGTCTTACTGGTGTTGAGTTCACTGATTTTGCTGAGGGGGGTAAAGGCAGTGGTAAGGCACCCCTCAAACGTCCAACTCCTGTCTCGAATCGATGAATTTCTTTGCCCTTTTGAGCTTCACATAGTTCTTCCTGCAAACTAGCTTAAGCAAATGCAGTTTCTAGATCTTTTGGACGATGTAACAGCACCACATTTTTGATTTCCCTCCTTAAACCTTCAATGAACTTATGAGTAAAGTATAGAGGGTTTATGGCCGGATCATAAGCTAATAATTGGTTCATGTGATCATCAAATCTTTCATAGAACTCCACAACCGTGCTAATCTGTTTTATATTATCCATTTGCCTAATCAATGTTTTGTGGAGATCCCGATCGAACTTTTGACTCAATGCTCCACAAAACTCCTCCCATTCTGGAAACTGATTATGTGCAGCAGAAGATTGTAACCATGATGCTGCTCTGTCAATGAAGTGTATTGTAGCAACCCTCACCCACAACCTAGGATGAGTACCACACACCTCAAAGTAGTGCTCACATCGCATTTTCCAGGTCTGGGGGTTAGCTCCATCAAATTGAGGAAAATCCAACTTAGGCACTCGATTGTTATAACCTCTACCTTGAGTGCCCCCAATTTTGTCAGACAAAAAACGCTCATAACCATCCAAATGCTCTGGAGCGTGGGATGTAGAAGCATACGTACCCTTGATCGGAGGTGCCACAGGAGTGGTGATAACTCCTGCTGCTCTTCCCCAGTGTGTGGCTGGTAAGCGATGACCCTCCAGGCCAAACTCATGGGCTGTTAATGGCACTGTATGGATGGATGGCGTTGGCAGTAGGGGTGGTAATTTGTTTCCTCCTTCTGAAATAGCGATGCTGGGTGAAAAATGTGTGGATTTCATCATCTCTCCCTGCTGCTTGCTGATCTGTTCAACTTGTGCTCGAAGATCGCCCATCTCCACTTGCAGCCCCTTCACTGTTGCGTCCACTGCAGGCCTCCAACTCGCCACCGTGTGGTCCAACTGCATCAATGTTGACTGAGTTTCTCCATGTTTGATGACCAAGGACGCGAGCGATTCCTGTACGCTTTCCAGCGTCTTGCAAAGGTCCATGGTTTGTTTCTCCATGGTCTCCATCTGGTTCTGTAGCCTGGCTTGATAGCGCGGCTTCTCCAGGTTGATGAGGCTCTGATACCAAATTGTTACCTCCGTGAGAACCGATTGGGAGAAGGTATCAGAGAGAGGAATTTAGAGGAGGAAGAAGAAGTGACAAGGAAGGAAGGAAGGCGAGTATTTCATAGGGGAATTGAGTACATCATTCTTCTCTCCCTCTAGAATACAATCAGTTTCTTATATATACAATCACCTAATCCAGTCTGAGCCAGCGTAGCGTGGGTTGGATCTCCTGGGCCCTTGAGATAGCTGTTTACACCCTTCCAACATAGTATCAGCAATTGGTGTCACAGCATCAGTGACAGGTGTCGTAACACTTCTAATTCCGAAACTACAAAAAAAAAATCTAAACTAAGGGATGTCTATTCCTTTTTGTTTAAACTTCAAATACTCAAATTCAGAATTCAAATTTTTGGGCAAGGATTCATCCATGTCTTGCGACCTCAATTGCTGGTGCGCCGTTAGGCCGGCCGCCAGCTGCTCCGGGCGCTGGCTGTGCCCGCCATGCTGGCCACGTGCTGGGCCAGCGCCGTGCACCCAAGCGCCACGCCTGGCAGCGCCGTCGGGCTGCGCCACGCGCGCGAACGCACCCGGGGCCACGTGCCACCGTACCTCCGTCGACGCCCGTGTTCGCCTGTGCTGCGTGCCGTGTCGCCTACGCCCGTGCGCCACGCCAGCCCACGCCGCCGTCGCCGTCGCCGTCCATGCCAGGCCGCGTCCGCGCACCGACCGCACTGAGCCTACGCTGACTGCCCAGGTTACACCGCGCCACCCTCACCGCATGCGCCGGGACCATGACCCCGCCATCCGTGCCAGAACTCCCGTGCCGGTGCACCTCGCGTCGAGCCCTCACGCGAAACCCGTGACCCGCCGGTCTCCACATTCCGCCAAAGGCTCGACTGGTCAAGCCCACCGCGCTGGCCACCAACTCCCCGACGTCACTTTGTTCTCGCGTCGCGCCAAGCCATGGTCGCCGTTTCCCTTCTTCTCGAAGCTTCCTCCGCCCCTATATATTCGTCCCTCCTCTCCGTTGCCCCATACCTGGCCGCCTCCGCCAAACCCTAGCACCGCTGGGGAGGTTTCCTTCTCTGCCACCATCGGTGAGTCTCAATCCCCTCTGTTTCCTTTGCCGTTCTCATGTATTGATGCCTAAACGTGTTTCCGGTGAATCATCGATCCCATTTTTGCAGCTATTCGCCAGAGTTCGGCTTGAAGCCGCCGCATGCCATCTCCATCTGAACCCAACCAAGGTATAACTCTTGGCCGATTCCTTGTAGCAGTAGCATCCTTGAGTACTGTTCTACATGTTCCATGCGTTTGCCCGTTTCACTGTACACCGGAATGCGCAGGCGGCGAGAGCCGATAAAACATGGTTCATGTCTCCCGCCGTCAGGCCAAACCGAAGCACTTTTCATCGATCCGAGTCCTCAGACCAGTTCCTGGGGACCCCAATCTGGTGAAATGTACCTCCGTTCATCGCCGGAGTTGTTCTGTCATCCTATGTGCCGGCCATCTCAAGTTCTTCCCCCTTCTGATTTTTGGAGAAACCATGGCACTATTTGAAGATCCGACCATAGGATATGTTCATCATGGTCTCTAGAATCTATAGTTAAAATATCATGGCAAACGGAGTTGAATCGAAGAAGATATGTGCCGGGGAAATTTAGGCCATCCATCTCCTTCTTCAACCTTCGGCCGATACCTTTGCTCTGCTTTATTTCACCGCCGTGTGGACCCC
>KE372709.1:116083-136378 GCA_000418225.1 Zizania latifolia | reverse complement strand
TCGTCTTCATTCCTCGCCGCCGCGGTGCCTCGCCGCCCGTCTGCCTCCCCACGCCCCAGCACCCGTCTGCCGCCTTCGGTAGTCTTCGTTCCTCCCCGGCGCCGTTCCTCGCCGCCGCAGCGCCTCGCAGCCCGTCCATCGCCGTGGTCGCTATGACGCTCTGCCGCCCTGTCCTGTGCCGGTGCCTGGACAGCCTTGACGGCGACAGAGAAAGGGGAGAAGAATGGAAAAAGAAAGAAAAAATATAAGAGGTAATAGTTTTCTTTATTTAAATCTAGACCATTGGATCACGGAAAATAAATGGTCCACAGTTGTTGAGGGCACCATAAAATTTTCCATATTGAATCAATATGCGTAAATTATGCATGCATTGTATTTCGTCTCTATTAATATTGATGTAATTGGCTCTTATTACTTCTCTGTATCTAAAACACTAGTAATGCGTCGGTACATTGCAATGCGAATCCAAAATTTAAAAAGATTTTTAGGGGTCAGTTATCCATATTTTTGGAATAGCTATTGACCACTAGTTTTTTTTTCTATTTTTAAGTCTGTTTTTTGGATAATTTTCAATTACGGTCCAGTTTCGATCACGTTTTTTTATTATTGTAGGAATTTTAAAAACCAAACCGTTGTGGTTTTATTTTATCACTATTCATTTATCTGAATTTCCGACACATTGGACTGTAATTAACTTCTAATTAACATTCCATATATACACTTTTTTTTTACAGTTTGCTTATAAATTTTATAAACAATAACTCTTTTGAAATTTGATCATTTCTGTGATGAACACAGTTGCCATAACCTCGTATTGACGTGCATCATTACCTACAGCACAACCATTTTGTCAAGGGCGGAGACAGGGTGGGCGGCTAGTGCTAGAGTCCCACCTCTAACTCCCTGTTGCTATGAAATTATATAAAAATATTTAAATTTTTTGAATAATAATTAGTTAAAAATGTTAGATCAAACTTTAGGCATGTTAGATCTAACTCCGTCTCTAACAGCAGTCCTGCACAAATTGTGTTCCGATATCCACTATCAATTATGCTTGCCCTCAATATATTTTTTTGAACACCAATCATTTTCAATTTGACTCACCTCAGCGTAAACAGTGTCCAACGGTCCAACCCATAAAACATGTTGTGAAATTCGCCCAACTCAAGATCTTCTTGTACTCAAACCGAGACCTCAAAGGTTTCTTTTGACCTGACCACGTCCTTAATGTGCCCGCCCCTCAACGCACGCACTCCTAATTTCTATCAATTGTTCATACAGATACTGACCACCATCTGATCATTAGATCATACACATATATAATCTCATGATTTCCACCACTTGCCAACAAACTTTGACATGACTTTTATTTGTCTCTGATGGTGGTAAGGCCTATCAATGCGTGTGTTTTCCAAAATTATGGCTTTAGACCCGGCCTGGGGCATGTTTTGATACGGCTAAGAGCCGACTTTTGGGTGAGTTTTGTCGACCTTTCCAACCATGTATTTATTATGTCTCTCCTTTTCGATCGACCGACGTTTTTTAACATGTTTGTCTAAATTGATTCTACATAATATCCATCGTCTCCGTGTCCCATTTCTACATCTTGCATTCTGGTCCATATATGAATATGGTCAGTCCAATCAATCACCAATTTCCAGTGCCTAGTAATAAGTCGTTGTTAGTGTATTGAATTATTATACAACATGTTCAATAAGCTTAAGATTCAATCTGAGTGTTTGGGTCTGGATGTAGGCCTCCGAATGGAGTAATACCGTATGCCCGGAAGAATGTGTATTTCTGTTAGGAGAAATAGTGCGTGATCCCCTTCTCAGTTGTAAAGAGGAGGTATTTATATGCATAATCTGTAGGGGTAATACGTTATTACCCTCTACTTACAACCAACTATGCCTGTAGTACACAGTACAAATACACGTAGGGGTAGTACAGTAAAAAGCTATATGTTGTGCTGTAAAATATACATGCTGTCTGAAAAGACGTATATCCCTGGTATTGGGCTTCGGGCTCCGAAGCTATTTCGGGCCTTCGAGCTAGTATTTCCGAACGCTTTTCGAGAGACTTCAATAACCTTGACTCCGAACGCCTTCTGAGGGCTTTGGGGAGCTTCTTAGGCTTCGAAGAGAATCAAACCAAAGCCTATGGATCGTTGAAGGGTCCTAGGCCTTTTAAATAATTCTCGATAATTTCTTTAAGTTTTGTGGAAGGTAATTCCCCCGACACTCATCAATGACCAAGTCAGGGTGAAATCGACAGTTTTCAAACGCAGATAAATGTGAGCATGCATATGGCTCTTCTTATTTCTTACCACCTGCCTTCTATTTATACTCATCACAGTCGTCATTACATTTGTATTACAGGATCAATTAATTGCGTGCCTGTTTGAGCTAGCTTTCTGCCGTGGGACTGCGGCCCTGAGGGAGGCGGGCAGATGACTGAAGCGGCGCCGCCGGCGCAGCGCCACGCGCCCACGCCTGCGCCGGCCAGAGGCCAGAACCCCGGCAGTCCCCGCCGCCCCCGCCGCCAGATTGAGATTAATTGTATCTCTTAATTAGAGGTAAGAGATGTACGATCGATGGATGGATGGGAACCACTGAACCAGAGGATAATGGTATACTTTAATATAAGACTAGCAAAACAAGTTTGAATTAATTTGGAGTTGTATATCAAAAGTTATAGCCCAAAATTCTGCAACATTAGATTAATCTAATGAATGAAATGAAAACCTGATTACTCTAAAACTTCTGGAAATTAACTAATAATCTAACATTCAGAACTCTTCCTTCCTTGATGCATGTGTTTTTTGTGATTATAATATGTGTTCCAAATGGGCATTTAATAATAGGTGTGACACGGTTCGCCTCACGCTTATTTGATCTGATAAATTAAATTAATCATGTTTTTGTTGGTACACAAAAGTTTACTTACAAACAAGGCTGACATTTCAATTGTAATTATTTTCAGATCCTAACAGGCACGTTCTCCGTGCTGCCGCTGAAATGATGCTCATATTGCTACAAAATATTATCTGGATTTAATTTCCCTGATTTTCTGCACTTGGAAACGGGCAGCCAGGTGGCAACTGATCTGAGAACGAACACCTCTGCTAGGGCAAGAACGTTCTGAACGAGCAAATGATTTAGCTATGGTGAACAGAAGTTAGTTAGCAGATATGGTGGCCAGAGCAGAGGAATGTTTGAACTGTTTAGTTTGTATTTTTTTATATTATTGACATTGTAAGATTACTTGTAATCTTGTATTCATAGTCTTTCGCTGTTACAAATCTTCTTTAGAAGAGCCAGCCAGATTGGCTGTCATGGAATCTGTATTCCAGGATACGTATATATAGTATGTGTAGAATGTGGAGTGACTTGAAATCTTGAATCGACGTACATTTGCTACGACAGTTAGCTTTACCGAACTTTCTTTTACTCAATATATAAGAGATGAGTTTTTCCCGATGGTTATTAATTACTATAGTCTTTTCGTTAACAAATATAGGTTGTTTTGAATAATAAATAGTTAAAATTGTTAGATCAACTTTAGGCATGGTATATTTTTGACTTATATCCGTCTCTAACAGCAGTCCTCCACAAATTGTGTTCGGATATCCACTATCAATTATGCTTGCCCTCAATAAATTTTTTGAACACCAATCGTTTTCAATTTGACTCACCTCAGCGTAAACAGTGTCCAACCCATAAAACATGTTGTGAAATTCGCCCAACTCAAGATCTTCTTGTACTCAAACCGAGACCTCAAATGTTTCTTTTGACCTGACCACGTCCTTAATAGGTGTTAGACTAACTGTTCATATAGTAATGTCACTGGTCATACCGCCAAACATACCATGCTTAATGTGCCCGCCGCTCAACGCATGCGTTCCTAATTTCTATCAATTGTTCATACAACTACTGACCATCTGATCATACAGATATAATCTCATGATTTCCAGCACTTGCCACCAAACTTTGACACTTTTGTTTGTCTCTCATGTGGTAAGACTTCTCAATGCCTGTGTTTTCCAAAAGTATGGCTTTAGACCTAGTCTGCGGCATGTTTTTATATGGCTAAGAGCTAACTTTTGGGTGAGTTTTGTCGACCTTTCTAACAATGTATTTCTGATATCTCTCCTTTTGAATCATGTTCGTCTAAATTGACTCTACATAATATCCATCCTCTTCGTGTCCCATTTCTACATCTTCCATTCTGGTCCATATTCAATCGATCACGCCAAGTAAGTCATTGTCCAATCGATCACGCCAAGTAAGTCATCAATGACCACTTAAAAGTCAGGGTGAAATCGATAGTACGCAGACAAATGTGAGCATATGGCTCTCTCTTAGTTCTTACCACTTGCCTTCTATTTATACACATCACAGTCGTCATTTGTATTACAGGAACAACTAATTACATGCCTGTTTGAGCCAGCTTTCTGCAGCAGCGAAGAGAGGCCGGTGAATTATTCGATGGAAGCTGCTCAGCTTCGCGTTGGGTTGCAGGCAATCCTAGTGATGTTACTCTTGCTGCCACCGCTGTTTGTGCCGTGTGCGCTCGCCTGCGGTTCTGGAGGCAAGTCCGGCGAACTCATGGTCAGAAGGGAGACGCATGGAGGCCATCATCTCTTAGCTCCAAGCAGCAAATCAGCATGGTCTCGTCGAATTCTACTCAACGACAGTAAGTTGTAGCAGATCCATCTGATTGTTTGCGTAGAGAGAGTTGATATCCATCATGACGCGCAGTTTTTTTATTTTGTTTCAGACTCAGGCTGGGCCCCGATACACGACCCTCCGTGCTGCAACTGAAATGATGCTCATATTGCTACGAATTAAATATTATCGGAATTCAATATCCCTGATTTTCTGCACATGGAAACGGGCAGCCAGGCAACTGATCAGAGAACAAACACCTCTGCTAGGGCAAGAACATTCTGAACGAGAGGAAATGATTTAGCTAGGTGAACAGAAGTTAATTAGCAAATATGGTGGCCTGAGCAGAGGAATATTGTTTGAACTGTTTAGTTTGCATTTTTTTCTATGATCGACATTGTAAGATTACTTGTCATCTTGTGAATGTCCTTCCCTGTTACAAATCTTCTTCATAAAAGCCAGCCAGATTGGCTGTCATGGAATTAACCTTCCAGGATACGTATAGTATGTGTTGAATGTGGAGTGACTTGAAATCATAGAATTAACTTTCAGGCTCTTCCTTCCTTAATGCCTTTTTGTGATTAGAATATGTGTAAGTTCCAAATGTGCATTTAATAATAAAAAAAATTACAGTTCTGAAGAGGTATCATAATTTTTAATGTTAATTTTAGTATCTCCTGATACCTAACGGATTCGCCGAGTGTAGCCCTTCGCTGAGTGGAATTTGAGCTTCGCCGCCGAGTGCCGTACTTGGCGAACGCCTATTTTCCCGTAGTACTCTTAATAATAGGTGTGACAATGCAAGTACACCTCACTTATTTGATCAGATTAATTAAATTAATCATGTTTTAGTTGGTACACAGAAGCTATTTTACTTACATACCTGGCATTTCAGAACCCGGGGACGGACGGCGTGATCCACCTGTTAAGTCTTGCACATGGAAATTAATGGGCACGCAGCCAGGCAACTGATCAGAGAACGATGGAGATGCTGGATATAATATACTGCATCTCGGCCTATCTACGGTTAAATATACATTAAAATGTCTGATCTACAAGCACATAAATTGACCAACCAAAAAAGAGGACAAAAAATCATATGACTAGATTTATAGCATAAGCTCGGAAAGTTGATAGGCCCTATAGCAGAGAAAATTGACTATTTGCCACTCTCAAGAGTGAGCTTTAAAAAATTATCATTTCTATTGTTCGCTTCGCAAAATTATTTGATTTCCCTGCCATTTCACCCGTTTTGAGTTTTCTAAAGTTCGTTTGTTGATTTCTGCCATGAGAAATGACTGATGTGCCCCTACCAAAATCGTTAAAAGAGAGCACTGTCACTGCACGTGTGCACTCAGCCTCCGCGCCTCAGCACGCTGCCGCACTCCACGCCGCCGACGGCCCAGCCGCCACAACGACTTTCTGCGTGCCATCCCCACAAAAGCCCTTCGCGCCGTGCGCCGCCGCCGTAGCCGGCGCCGCTGCTGTCCGCGCGATGCCACATGCCATTGCCCTCTACAAGTGGTAAACTGTAACACAATAGGGGCAAATTAGTCATTTTCAGCGCGAGAAAATAGAAAAAGAAAATCAGAAATGCTTAAAAGGAGAAAATGACGTAGAAATCAAAATACCAACGCTAAAAGTGGCAATTTTACATAGCGAACGATAAAAGTAGCAATTTTGCAAAGTTCACTTTTGAAAGTGGCAAATAGCCAATTTTCTCCTCTATAGCGAGAGACGTGAGATCAAACTTTAGGTTGAAAGTTAAAATTTGAAATGAAAAAGATAGAGAAAGATAAAGGCAGGGAGCTACCTAGTAAGATCCTGACACCTGACTCAGTGTGGAACTAAGATCAATTAATGTTTGTGAGTTTGAAAACTGAAGATACAGATCTGAAGAGTCATGCATGCTCTAACCCTCTCGGAGTTTTACCAAACACTCTTATTATTGAAAAGCAATATAACCGGTAGTACCCATCTTCTTGGATGGTGCTTAATGTCTGCATGGTCATCATTTGTCACCAAGTTCAACAGCCTAACTAATTAGTCAGCTGACTTATGACGTTCGGATTATAAATCAACTATGTTGAAATTCCGAAGACATTTTGTTGCCGGCGAAGAATTCTAATCCACCATGGTTGCTGCTCGGCTTCGCGCCGGCGGGTTGCCGTTGTTGGTAAAATTGATGAGAGAACCCAGGCACCCCAACTATAATTAAAGGCTTAGCAGGAGCAAAGTTTACTTTACACTGAAGATCACAGGGAATGTATAGACGACCCCCTTTAATTTTGTCCAAATGAAAATGCTAGCGCAGACTGCGTGCTTCATCATTTTTCATGTAATATTGAAACAATATACGTAATTTATGCATGCATTGTATTTCGTCTCTATTAATATTGATGTGATTGGCTCTTATTACTTATTCTCGATCTGTATCTAAAAGACTAGTAATGCGTCGGTACATTACAATCGAATCCAAATAATTTAGACTGAAAAATTAAAGATTTTTAGGGGTCGGTTACCAATATTTTTAGCTATTGACCACTATTTTTCTCTTCTGTTTTCTTTAAGTCTGTTTTTTTTGGATAATTTTCAATTACGGTCCAGTTTTACGTATCTTTTATTATTGTAGAAATTTTAAAAACCGAACCATATTAATATCGTGGTTTTATTTTATTACTATTCATTTATCTCAGTTTCCGACACATTGGAGTACGAGTAACGACAGAGGATTGCCGGAACTGAGGCAAGATGAGCGAGGGGTGGCTTGAATTATAATTAACTTCTAATTAACATTCCATACACATTTTTTACAGTTGTTTGTAAATTTTATAAACAAGAACTTTTTTGAAATCTGATCGTTTCCGTGATAAACACAGTTGCCAGCATAACCTTATATTGACGTGCATCATTATCTACATAGGCAAACCATTTTTTACCGCCGTAAGGGCGGAGACGGAGACGTGGGACGGCTAGAGCCTTTTCTCTAACTCTTTATTGCTATGAAATTGTATAAAAATCTTTAATTTTTGGACAACGTGCGCGTGTTTTTCAAAAGTATTGTGTTAGCGTAATATGAAAATACACAACAAGTTTTGAGCGTTTAGGATCTCAAAGGGTTCGAAGTGTTTTACAGGGGTTCGAACAATGTCCGATGCCTCCGAATAGGATAATACATTCGGACAAGAGTTGTATTGATTAATATTTCAAGTGTTCGATCCCCTCTACCCACCAAAGGGGAGAGTATTTATAGGCACGATTATAACAGAGTAATACGAAGTTACCCCCTACGACCAACCGACTATTACAGTGTGAACAGTGAATTTATATAGGGGCAGTTTAGTAACCCTCCGTATGAATAGGTTAAGGCACACGTCGTGTCGAAGGGGACAGGAAGCCCGTAGTTTCGACGTCACATTCGAGCGGTATCAAGTTTCGCAGCCCTTTTTAACGAAGGGGCCTTCGGCTTGCTGGACGGCTTCGAGCCGTTGGCCTGTAAAGGGGCTCCGAAACGACTTTTGCCGAGGCACTGGCCTACCTTTTGAAGGGGGCTTCGCTAATGCTATTATTAAAGCCTTGTTAAGGTAAAAGTATTTTTCCCCGACTTATAAGTTTAGACCCGGTCTGTGGCATGTTTTCATATGGCTAAGAGGCGACTTTTGAGTTAGTTCTATCGACTTTTCTATCCATGTATATATGATGTCTCTCGTTTTCGATCGACTTTTGTTTAACATGTTCGTCTAAATTGATTATACTACCGCCTTATGTAATTTTCAAAGACTAGGGAAAAAATTTCTGATTCTACACAATATCCATCTTCTCCATGTCCCATTTCTACATCTTGCATTCTGGTCCAAGCATATGGTCATTGTCGTATCGATCACCAATTTCAAGTGCCTAGTAAGTCATCACTGACTTAAAGTCAGATTGAAGTCGACAGTGTTCAAACGAAGACAAATGTGAGCATATGACTCTTTTTATTTCTTACCACCGGCCTTCTATTTATACTCATCACAGTCGTCATTTGTATTACAGGATATATCGATCAATTACATGCCTGTTTGAGCGAGCTTTCTGCCGCAGCGAAGAGAAGCCGGCGAATTTACAGGTCAGAGGTCACCATGGAATCTGCTCGGCTTCGCGTCGAGCTGCAGGCTATCCTAGTGCTGTCCCTCTTGTTGTCGCCTTCGTTTCTGCCGTGTGCGCTCGCCGCCGGCGAGCTAGAGCTAGTGGCCGGCACCGGAAGGGACAAGCATGAAAGCCGCCATCTCTTTGCTCCAAGCAAATCAACGCAGTCTCGTCGAAAACTTGAGCCGAAACCGAGTAAGTTGGAATAATATAATTCCAATCATTTTGTTTGGTGTGTATAATATAATTTGTACGAGTGAAATTTTAAGTTACATCTAAATTAATAAGGGTAGTTTATTTTTATAGATATAACTGTCACAAATAAAAGAAGACATTAATAGTCACCCTTGTTTTCTGTATTGTGATAATTATAGAAATTAGTTATAACAATTTATTTTATCTCTAATCTCTGGATTTAAGTTTCATGTATGGAATAAATGTGCACTGCATGCCACATGCCGTAAACCTCACGGATTGCTAGCAATTCTATTATCTAAATCCAGAGACTATCGGTTAATCAATTATTATTATTTTCTAATTTAAATATAACTAATGATTAATATTAATTCTATATCTTTCTTAATTATGGTTTGCCTCACGCTTATTTGATCTGATAAATTAAATTAATCATGTTTTTGTTGGTACACAAAAGTTTACTTACAAATAAGGCTGACATTTCAAATGTAATTATTTTCAGATCCTAACGGCGAGCACCATCCTCCGTGCTGCCGCTGAAATGATGCTCGTATTGCTACAAAATATTATCTGAATTTAATTTCCCTGATTTTCTGCACATGGAAACGGGCAGCCAAGCAACTGATCAGAGAACGAACACCTCTGCTAGGGCAAGAACATTCTGAACGAGAGCAAATGATTTAGCTATAGTGAACAGAAGTTAATTAGCAAAAAAATATGGTGGCCAGAGCAGAGGAATATTGTTTGAACTGTTTAGTTTGCATTTTTAATGTCATTGACATTGTAATATTACTTGTCATCTTGTATTCGTCCTTCGCTGTTACAAATCTTCTTCAGAAGAGCCAACAGACTTGAAATCTTTAATATACATACATTTGCTACGACAGTTAGCTTTACCAAACTTTATTTTACTCAATATACAAGAGATGAGCTTTTCCTGATGGTTATTAATTACTATACTCTTTTCGTTCACAAATATAAGTTGTTTTGAACCATCCGAGCGATATGATGTTTCTGCAGTTGTGCGTTTGATATTCGAGTGCACCACTTCCTATAGTAGCTGAGTAGTTGCATGTCTCTTCAATTCCTAGGAGCTAAATTGTCACATGCATAAATAGCTAAAAAGTATAAAAAGCAATGCAGAACATTTTCGGCACCAATCAACAGGAGTTTTTAGCATATATTTCGAACGAAAATGAGCAGGTGACTCTTGTTAACTCTTCCCCGTGTGCCTTCTATTTATACTCTTATTATTACCATGAAATGCCTAGCAACGCAAGTTTAGGTTTTCTGCAGCAGCGAAGAGAAGCCGGCGAATTTACAAGCCACCATGGAATCTGCTCGGCTTCGTGCATGTCGTCGAGCTGCAGGCTATCCTAGTGATGTCCCTCTTGCTGTCGCCTTCGTCTCTGCCGTGTGCGCTCGCCGCCGGCGAGCTAGTGGCCGGCACCGGAAGGGAGAAGCGTGAAAGCCATCTCTTTGCTCCAAGCAAATCAACGCAGTCTCGTCGAATCCTGCGCGGCTCTCAGTTGAAAACGAGTAAGTTGGAATAATATAATTCCAATCATTTTGTTTGGTGTGTATAATATAATTTGTACGACTGTAGTATTAAGTTACATTTAAATTAATAAGGATAGTTTATTTTTATAGATATAACTACTACAATTAAAAAAATACGATAATTATAGAAATTAATTATAACAGATTATTTTATCTCTAATCTCTGATTTAATTTCCATGTATGGAATAGCTTGCGCGGCATGCCCTAAACCTCACGGGTCATTAGCAATTCAATTCAATTATCTAAATACAATGGGTTTAAGTTAAGAGTTATTCTATGGTTGAGTTGCATATGTCACACGCATAAGTCTATGTAGACACGTCAAACGCATTTCTGAATAATCAATCACTTGCAGGGGTTCCGCTGCATGTGATTTGCTTCCACTGGATTTTTAGACAGTAATTTCTGTTATGAGTGTGTTGTTTTGTTTTCGTTAGATTTTTATAATATCTGTTCACTGCGAGTTATGCCTCATAACTCATAAGTAGCTTTGTAAAAACTTAAGTACTGTAATAAATAGGTATGTAATAAAACTACCGTCAAATGGAACGATATTATTTATGATATTTTATTTATCTTTGATACGTGATGACTTATCCTGGTTCGGTGGAATCTCCGTTTCAGGGTGGATCGTTGCAGCCATGATGGCCAAGCCGGTGTAGGGACTTGCTGACTCACGGTAGACATGGCGCAGGAGAAAGGTGTGGCATGAAATGGCTAGAGTGCGTCAACCAGCTATTGGCGCATGGCCTGGCTTAAAGAGGAAGCTAGAGCAGGAACTTTCATGGAGAAAAAGGGAGGAATGGTGAGGCTGTGCCGGTTTTGGAAAACAACCAACTTTCAGGAGGGCTTGGGTAAGAAAAATTGATTCTGTTAGCGTAATCCTGAACTTCGCAACAGGTTTAAAAGTTTAAGAACCTCGAAGGATTCAAAGTGTTAGCTAGAGTTCGAACAGTGCTCTAAGCCCCCAAATGGATAATAACCTTAAAGCAAGAGTTGTATTGATTAATACTCTAATAGTTCGAACTCCTCTCCCCCGCAAAGAGAAGGGTATTTATAGACACAGTTACTACAGGATAATACGAAGTTACCCCCTACACCTAACCGACTATTACAGTGTGAACAGTAAATTTACATGTGGGTAGTTTAGTAACCCTCCATGTAAATGGACCCAAACACACGTCTTGTCGGAGGGGACAAGAATACCGTGGTTTCAAAGTCAACGTCAGGCGGTCTTGGATGCTCTGCACTAGGCAGGCCGAAGGGGTCTTCGGTCTACTGAAAGGCTTCGGCCTGCTGGAGGGCTTCGATATAGCTTTTAACGAGGCATCGGCTTGCTCCTCCAAAGGGGGCTTTGGTGCTGCTGTTATTAGAGCTTTGTTAGGGTAAAATAATTTTTCCTAACAGTAGCACCTCGCATGTAGCCCTTCTATCGAAGGGGTAAAGCGCGCCTTCGATAAATAACACTTCCTAGCGGCTTCCTTCGGATCCCAGGGCTTCGAAGCTTGGTCCAGGGCCAACCTAACTTTGATCATTAAATGACTGGCAGAAGTTAATGGGACACCCTCGTAACTCCAAACGATGCTGAGCACGGCCAACGGCCTAGAAACGAACCCTCGCCTTGCTGAGGCGCTCAGCCCTATTTTACCTTGGCCCCACCAATCATAGACTCCGGAAGGCGCCTGCAGGGTGGTAAAAAATAGCTCCGGGCGGAGCGCCGCACTCTTATATAAGCCCCCTTGCGTCCCGGGGCTCATTACACGCACCAGCATCCTTCAGCCTTTGCTTCAAATCTCGCTCCACTCCAAGCTCTCAGCTTCCGAAGACCTCCCTTCGCTTCCTCGTTAGGGTGTGCGCTAGATTCGCGAAAATGCTGAAGAAAGCTTCGGTGGCCAAAAGCCTCCACTTCGGCGGTAGCTCCGCCTCCGTGCAAGCTCAAGCGGCGGCTGCTGCGGCGGTGACAGCGAAGACCGCTGCAAAGCACTATGGGCCGCACGACCTTTGGCCTCCGATGGAGAAATTCGAGCAGACGTTGGAGCTGAAGAAGACCAAGTCTACACCGGACTCCGCCAACGATGCTTGCTCAAGGAAGGTCCTCCAATCAGTCCGCCTCCGCGTCTCGAAGCATGACGTAATCCCCGCCCTAAGAGACGACGAAGCAGTGGTCTTCAAAGCCTTTTTCGAGGCGGGGCTCGGGATCCTAGCGACGGAGCTGCTGGGCGAGGTGCTCCGGATGTACAATCTAGAACTCCCCCAGCTATCCACGAACGCCGTAGCCCGCCTCGCCATTTTTGAGTGGGCCATGAGGGCGGAGGGGTGTGAGGGCCATGCAGATGTCTTCGTAGCCCTTCATGACGCGAACTGCCAACCCAAAAGGTGAACCTGCGAGGATGAAGTCGTCAGGGCCCTAGCCTTCGGTAGTGTCAACTTCCAGCTCCGCCATGAGTTCAACGACTCTTTTTCGGCGAGGGCTTTGAACGACCGGTGGTACTCGAGGTGGGACCAAAACTAGTTCTATATCTCCATCGGAGCGGACTCCCCCCTTTGCAGCACCAACACCCTCATCTCGCACCATCGCCAAGCTCAGGTGGTGACGGCCTCGGCCGTCATCAGGTCTAGGGTCCAACTCCTGCAGAAGGTGGCCCAAAGGATGAGCATGAGAGACCTCGCGGAGGAGTTTATCACCCTCCAAATCAGCCCTTTGGGGCATAGATGGCCGAAGGGCCTTTTCGTGGACTCCGCACCAGGCGAGTCAAAGGAGATCCCTTCAGAGTTCACTGGTGAGGCTCCGAAGCCCTAACCCTTCGCTCCTCAAGCACTTCACTCATGATTTTCATCATTCCATTTCTTTGAACTATAGCCAAGCAAGATATATTGACGTCGGAGGAGGCGGTCAAGGCGGCGGAGCACGTTGTGGGCGCTCCGACCATGAACGAGACAAGTCGGTGCCTCGCCCTAGTCGGATCCTGGGAGAGGTACAACCGGATATGGGTTCGGCTTGGCGCCGACGAGGTCCCAGAGTTCTCGAAGCTCCCAGACCCTACCCCTTCGGAGGGGAAAAGGAAGAGGACGGACGAAGACGATGAACCGCAGGGTTCGTCGCCGTAGCGTCCGCGGGGCTCGACAGGCTCCGGAGAGCCGTCCGGACCCCCGCCTGTGGTGTTGGCGATCGTGGCCTCGAAAGTACATTGAATACAAAGTCGACCTCATCCCAACAACAATGGGCACCTAAGAAGACGAAGATAGCACTGAAGCTGCCCTATGATTGAACTGATGAGGAGACAGATGCCGTGGTGGTTGCCGCCGTGAAGGAGCACTTTAAAAAACCGGTTCCTTACAAGCCAATGTTAATTCCCAAAGCAACGAAGAAGTTTTTTGTGGACATGGCTAGACCGGTTGAAACCAAGCGCAAATCAGATTACGAGCGCATTGGTGAGAAAAAACACCTTAAGGAGAAAACTAAAAAACATATATCAAAAGAAAAAAAGAACAATGAGATGGAAATTTTTTTGAAAGAAGTTGGGCTGACCGTGGACCAACTCATGGATGAATCGTTAGTAGCAAAAGCTCTGACATGCTGGGTATTCAACATAGGAGAATTGTTAGTTGAGCCAAGTATGTGGCGTGACCTTAACTTCCAACTTCACAAATTCCATAGTTGGTATATGAAGGAATCCAAAGAGGGCAGAGAAATGTTTGAGATCCATTACAAGCATCATGATTTATTGTATGGCGACGGCATTATTCACATCATGTTCAAGAAGATGTATCTGTTATACCAACAAGATTCCCTCGACGTGACTATTCTTAGTTACTAGACTCTGTAAGTGTTATATTTATATAATTCACTGTTATTTATAGTATCATTGTATTGAAAGTATGTTATGCTAATCGTTTTTGTAGGATGGAGATACATAAATGTAGAACATAATGCATTCATGATGTGAGGTTCATGGACCCACTAAAAATAAATCCGATAATGATTCAAGCGAGTCCTGATGATGTCGAGGCATATGCGCTGCAAACACTTCTAGATCTCTAGTTAAGACAGTACATACTTATGCCGTACCACTTTGGGTAAGAGTCTATTCCTAAATGTTTTCATATATGTTGCATGAGAACCAAACATGTCTTAACCTATGATGATATGTATATAGCTTTCACTAGGTTCTCCTCGTAATTCAACCGGATATTAGCAAGATCACCATCCTTGACTTGCTACAAAGATAGATAAATATGTGTGCCTTACTAATCTTTTATCTTTGTTCTCTAATAAATTAAATTTAACATTACATCACACACATGCAGATTATACAAAGAATATATCAAGAAGAGTGTTAGGCACCGCCCATACCAGAAAGATTGGATAGTCCGACATAACTTTCTGTGTCGAAAGCAAGGTTTAGGCAATAATCTCTATGGATTTTATATTATGGAATTCATGCACGGATTCATAGGAGACGAGGCACTCAGGGTAAAAGATGCTGAGGTACAAGGAATATTAATCACACTGATAGCTATTTTTTTATTCGAGGTAGGCCAGCTTATAACGATTAATTTCTTCTGTTTGTACGTATAGTTTATCAAACTATCCATAGATCGGTTATTGCTTATTGAAATCATCATACTTCAAGAACAACTTGTCATATTCCTCATTGACCATGTTATTTATGAACTAGGCGAGTACAATAGTATAGCATCTTTGCGCTCAAGTGGTAAGGATACGCCAAGATAAGAGCCTTCATATAGCAAGAAACCATAGACTACATACTTAAAACAATTTATCACAATTAAGGTTATTTGTAAAAACAATTTATGTAAATGATTCCCTAATTTTAATTTAGTATATGTCATATTATTTTGATTTGAGATTGTCTACGTAATATTCTCGATGTAAGTTATACAGATGAATTTAGCATATATGTGTATTTGTATATATAATTAATACAACATGGTTTATACAAAGAAAATAGGAAAAAATACACATTAGTGTTGGTTCAAGCTTGTAACCGACACTGATACTCGGCTATCAGTGTCGGTTCCAGCGATGAACCAACACTGATAGCCGAGTATCAGTGCCAGTTCAGTTTCAGAACCGACACTGATATGCGCGTATCAGTGCCGGTTCGTGGTTGGAACCGACACTACTGATAGTGCCGCAACAATGTCGGTTCTAGAACCGCCATTGTTAGCAGTCGACTTTTAATTCTGACTAGTCAGCGACAGTTCAGAACATACCACTAATAGCCATTTTGACTCGACGATGTTCACACGTACTGTAGTTGTGTTTATATGTTTTGAATACATTTACTTGACTTTACTGGTAATTGTTTTGAAGGATGTCAGGGCACGTGCAGTGTTTGCTAAAATTATAGGCTAAGAAATTTTAAGCATCTCACTATGTAACTTAATTAGCCTCCGTATACATGGCAACGACATGCATGCAAAACTTAGTCCCTCTTAAATTGAACATGTGCTGTACATAACTATCATAAAATTGGGTGTTGAACTCTTGTTTGTTTTGCTAGCAAATATGTAACCTACCTTCTACCTACTCTACATTAATTGCTAACACACTAACGGTAAGACATTCATAACTTATAGTGTCCATGTAGTGTGTCTTACTCTCTATTTAATTTAGACACCAGACACTACCTTCCTAATAGATATCTAATCACCTATCTTTTTTTTTTCTCTCTCAATTTCTTTCTTTCCTTAGATATCATATAGAGATGGTTTCATGACACATCATTTCTCTCTCACTTTAATAAATCATTGGTACATCAGATTTTTAGCTGGCATGACAGTACATTCAAAACTATCATAGTTAACACGGTTAGGACTGCCCTGACTTCTTGATTGTGTGTTTTTCGACATCATTGATCAACTCAAAGCTTTTGAATTGACTTGTCCATGACTGTCTTACATGATGCATGTATCCTTGGATGGTGCTGTTCCTGGTAAGAACGTCAAAAAATAATTTGTAGGTAAAACTTTTATATTTATATACAGTTAACTGTGTTAGGGTTAAAACTTTCAAAACATTAATAAAAATAAAATTAGTTTCTGAAATTTAAATTTTCTGGTAGCTTTTAACCAGCAGTAGAAGCAAGCAGGCCAGATGTGCTCTTTCGAAAAATTAATAAATAATGTAAATAATAATTAAAAAAATTTGGCCCTAAATTTAAAATTTCTGATAGTTTTTAAGCCGAAGAACGCAGTCGAGGTGCAGCTAGTGCAAATATATTTTTCGACACCATTGATCAGCTCAAAGCTTTTGAATTGACTTGTCCATGTTGGACTACTGAACATCTCATGTGGATTTGTAGATTTGACGAACGTAATTACTTGTTTAACAAAATACATACAAGTATACATCCGTGAAATTTCTTATACTAGATAAAAACATTTGGTGGTTGAATTAAAATGGCACGCACGCAAAGTGCAAAGTGGTCTTCGCTACCTCGATCTGTGCCTTTGACTGTAGGAATATCACAGAAATTCTGGTTGAATGTGAGACTGTCACAAGAGTAGACTAATGAGTTACACGTATAAGCATTGAATCAATTTAGTCCACGTAGACGCCAAACACATTGTCTGAATAATCAATCACATGCAGGGCGTCTCCTCTTAAGAAGCGTGTCGATAAATAGACCGTAAGTCGCAGCAGGTCAGGCACCACTACTTGATCAGTTCAGTTCAGGCTACGGATCAAGCATAACTGCATGCCTCCGACAATAATGGCAGCTTCTCGGGGAGTCAGGGTACAGTCGAGTTATCACCACTCATCAACCATTCTCGCGATATCCCTCTTGTTGCTGCTGCTGCTGCCGTCGCCGTCATCGTCGTTCGCGCTCGGCTCTCTCGCCGACGGCGATCCACGACGACAGAAGGAGCCTTCGACATGTGAGTTGATCTGCTGCACCGCAGAGACACTTCGAGATGTCACGTTACGATGCATGAGTGCGCGCACTGCCCAGTAAAATCACTATGGGAGAACACAAAATCGTCGAGTGTCAGAGGCGCCGAGTGCATAATTTCGACCACTCGGCAAAGACAGATTTGTCGAGTGTTTGTAAAAAAACACTCGGCAAATACTAAACACTCGGCGAAATCTCTATTTGCCGAGTGCCAGAGAGATGTACACTAGGTAAACATTTGGACACTCGGCACAAAGTTTTTTTAAAAATCGATCTGGTAGCGGTGTCGACGCCGTGACGCCGACTCAAAAAAAATGCATCTTTGCCGAGTGCCACTAACGGACACTTGGCAAACAGGTGCCGTTTCTGGCACTCGGCAAATTCTGGAACCCTTCCCCGAGTGCCGACCAAGTTCGCCGAGTGCATGGCGTGGCACTCGGTGAAGCCATCGAACACGTGGCGTGCCCCCGGACGCTGTCGGATCTGTGGCTTCGCCGAGTGCATGGTGTGGCACTCGGCAAACACGTGCCTATTCGTCGAGTCCATAGCGTGGCACTCGGCGAAGCTGCCGTCACGTCGTCCCTGACCGTTACCCGCTTTGTTGTGCCGAGTGCCGCGTGCCCGATAAAAAGCACTCGGCGAACTCTTGTTCGCCGAGGACAGATTCACCGAGTGTTCTTCGCCGAGTGTGATACTCGGCGAAGTGCAAAAGGGACTTCACCGAGTGCCACGGCGAAGAATTTTTTTCCGGTAGTGAATTGTGACGGTGAATAAGCATCAAATCAAACACGTCGTTCATGGCAGTGAACAGTGGCGGCGGTGGCATCGGCAGGGAGCAGCAGCAACGAGGGCATGTCTTAGCTCTGGAGATAAGACCAGCACGGCGATCTCTCGTATCTACTACGACCCAATTTAATTATCCCAACAGTGAGCTAGCCCCAAAACACATATGATGTGCACTGACTACTGAGTAGAAATCGATAATTTGACCGTATTTTGGTAGTTTACAGAGCTCTTCTTTGTAGACCCCGGGGACGGTGGACGTAATCCTCCCGTCTCCCCAGCACGAGACTCATCAGGGATGGCAGAATTTGGTAATTAACTTGGGCAGCAGAGGATAACGGTTCAGTTGTCCTGTATTACTGTGCCACTGCACAATGTGCCTCATAAGTTACTGGAAAACATAAATCTATATTTTATAAATTCCAAGCTGTACGTACAATCGATGCAAATTGGTGACCTTCTGTATGATGCACCAGATTTATTCAGAGATCACACACGTACGCTCATTGGCCCTTCTACCATCTTGGCTTGTTGGCCATTGTTAACCAAACATATGCACAGCTGAAAATAAATTTTGGGTGACTGATAATTTAGAGTGGATCGACTTTTTGTAAGCTGCATCATCTACTATACCTGCCCTGCTCGCTCGCCGCTGCATAAGGGCAAGGGCAATAATGCATATTGTCAAACCAGACAAAGGTAGCGTCGACAACAATAATGAGCTTTTGTTGTTGCAAATTTCACTAGTCACTGACCGCAACTACAAAAGGGTCCATGCATGTTTTTGGAGTGAGAAACAAGATCGAGCTCTCTATTAGCTGCAACGAATGCGACGAGCCAAGAATCCAGGACGTGGGGATTATGTGCTGAATTGCTGATACTAGTAGTTCACGCTCACTCCTCTGACGACATTACGAACTACACACGCAAAAAAAATTATAAACACTTAAAAATATCTGATACTATCGAAGGATATTGCATCATAAATATAACCAGGAAATTTAGAATCTTAGACGGCATATGATGCGAATTTCGTAATATAGATGCACCCGATTTATTAAGAGATCACACACGTACATACATATATGTCATTGGTATTCTTACATACATGCATGTATATAATATATTGTAGCTGTAATAATACAATTAATTAATTTTGAGCACTTGATAGTCGACCATGCACACAGCCGATGACCGTATATATATAGTAGATAAGCTTGATTGCCAACTTTATTAATAACCGGAGGGTGATGATATATATAGTCGATAACTAAGGGCATCCTCAATCTATAGTTTCCATAGGTAGTTTCTAGAGGAGAGATGATACAATTAATTTGGTTTTATACTTAACCATTCCAATGTATAGTTTCTATAGTAGTTTCTATATAGATTAAAAAATAATAACTTCATGCATACACCATTAATAAGTTATGACAAACAACTATATAGCCATATATATACCAATTATAACAACTCATAACAATATTACTTATATTTGTTCATATTCATATCAAACTGTATCTTGAGCAATCCACTTGTGTTTCCACGATCACTACTTGCAGCCTTGTCCCGTACTGGGGACTCGAAAATTGGTGTCGCGTCGAGGGGCTAGTTTTGTTGGAATCATGGTAGTGTTCTCCTGGAACTGGTCCGAGGGCACTCAACTTGCCTGGTAATGATATACTCTGAAATTGGAAGGGAACTAGAAGCTTCAGATGGCAATTAAATTAAATCCTTCAAATTTTGTTTGAAAATATTTCATTCCAAAGAGACCTACCCCTTTTCTACCAAGTTAATGAACTAATGCTTCCACGGATGGGAAATTAGGAATAGGTAGGGTTTAAGAAAAATGTGCATAAGGCAAATGTGCAATACAAATTATAATTAGTCACACATACCTGCGGAAGCAGTGGATCTGTGGAAGCAGTGGACTGGACGGCGTGTGGTCGGCGCAGAAGCAGTGCGGCTCGTGGGCGGAGTGCGGGCGGAGCGGCGTGCAAATGGACTGCAGTGGTGGGCGGAACGCGGAGCGGACTGCAGT
>KE372709.1:70904-88130 GCA_000418225.1 Zizania latifolia | reverse complement strand
GCGATCCCGTCCCCGCCGACGTCGACGCAGCCGACGTAGACCCCTCCTCGTACACCGCCGCCGCCGCCGCCGGCGGCGGCAATACCAACGTCCGCCGCTTCCCGCCGTGGAAGCACCCTAGCATTGTGCGCTCTGCCGCATTCCGTGGCATCCCCAAGTTACACCGCGAGAGAGACGAGAGAACGCGAGCGAGGTCAGAGAGCTAACAATGGCGATGTGCTCTCCTAATTAGAGAGAGAGAGAGACAGAAATGGACGGAGAGAGAAACACAATGCGGCCTATAATTGGGCGCTGTTAATAATTCAAGCCACGACTAAGCACAAGCCTAAATCCCAATTAGCAATAGAAGACGCGGTTAATCAAGTGGAAATCACTCGCTAATCACCACCTCCCCCGTTAATCACCCATGACCACAAGGGAAATTTGGGTTTTTTCTTTTTGCCCGTTGGGCCGTGGCTAATTGCTCCATCCTAGACTTTTCTTGAATAAAAATTAGTAAGTGAACGAATTCTAGAAAAAGGAATAAAAGTGTAAAGAAAGACTTAAATAAAATGTATGTTAACATTCAACAGGAAATTTAGCTAGAAATTTTTTTATTAAAGTTTTGTATAAAGTTGCAAAACTATCATTGATGAGTATTTCTTGCGGGAGCTTTCTGCATGTGCAAAAGATGCAATTTCTTAACTATAAGTTTGTTTAGTACAACTTTAATTCCGAGATTCATACTAGAAAAACTAAATTACTCAGCTAAGGTCCCGTTTAGCAAAGTTACACCTCTAAAATTTTTTAGAGCTAGTCCAATCTAGCTCTAAAAAATCCTGGATCTAGAGCTGATGATATCTATATAAATCTCAAATCTAGTATAAATTTTATAGTTAGAGCTATATCAAATATATTCTAAATACTCTTAGTTTATCTGTAACTTTAGATCTGAAAAAGCTAAATTTGCTAAGCTCAAATTTTTTTTATCTAGAATCTATATTATGCATGATCTAAATCCTCGGCCCAGCTTATACGGCCCATTTGAGTTTTCTGTCTTCCCTCTCTCTCCGAAGCCTCATTTCCAATCCCTTTCCCCACTCCTCGTCCCTTCTCGCCGAAGCGAGGAAGGGATAGAATCCCCAACGATAGCTCCAAACCCTAGCGCGGCGCCCCCGCAATCTGATTCCCCCGGGCCGACGCTTTCCTCCTCGATCCGCAGTGGCTCCTGGTTCAACGCTCCGGCAACCCCTGGCAGCTGAAGAGGCGGTGGTGGCGGCGAGCGGAGAGGCGTCTCTTCTTTTGGCGGGTTCTCGATCTGGAAGGCTCCCCACTGGCGGTTCCTCGGGGTCCCGCGCCGGATCTGCAGCGATCTGGGAGGGGGCGGCTGCGGCGATGGTGATCCCAGCGTGGTAGCGCCCAATTCGGAGGCCTTCCCGGTGGGGAGGCAGGCGGCGGGAGGCGGGAGGTTTCGGGGATTTCTGCGTGCTGGTCTCGCCCGTCGAGGGCGATCGGGCTGCTCCGGCGGTGGCTTCTTCGGCAGCGTTTTAGGAGGGAAATTGCCGGCAGGGCGGTGGAGATAAAAAGTGTTTGCTTGTACACTTGTTCATGTGTTTACCTGTTTTCTCCATCTGTCCGGGTTTAAAGCATCAATTTTCCGCTCAATTTAAGGGCGAAGGCAATTTTTTGTTATTTATTGCTGTGCTCTATCGAATAATCTGCTTTATTACAGAAGAAGAGAGGGGAAAGAGCAATAAAAAAAATAAAAAGATAAACAGATAAAAAGATAAAACGAGAAGAAAAGAGAGGGAAAAATTGAGTGAGGGAAATGGCTGTATATTACAAGTTCAAGAGTGCCAGAGATTATGACTCGGTCACAATCGAGGGGCAATTCATCTCGGTTGCCAACCTGAAGGAGAGGATTTTTGAGTCCAAGCATCTTGGCAGAGGCACAGATTTTGACCTCATGATCTCAAATGCGCAGACTGATGAAGGTTGGTTCTTTCTCAGCGATGGGCCTTTTTTCTGATTTCTTGTATGGGTGAATGTACACAAGATGATAAGGCCAGGTAGCATTGTGATAGGCCCAGGTTTTATTGCTGTTTCCTCTGTATGGCAAACATGGGACTGTCTGATTTATGCAGCCCAGAGTTCTGCATTGATTCAGTTGTATATGATGAAAATGTGATACTTTGTTTAGTTATTATCATTTGTTTTAACTTTAGATGCTTTGAATTTTCACTTATGTCATGAGCTTGCTAGGACATGGTTTACAGGATTGGTGTGGATGATTAAATATTAGCTGGATTTTATTTTGAACTTCAGTTGGGAAAAAAGTTTAGTATTTGGATGTCGATACAATATTTGCAAAGTTGATCAATCTGGACGCCTTTTGGGTTGTTGAGCGCATTCACCAAATATTGCCTTCAAGATTAGTGATTTTCAAATTGGGGTATTTACTTGTTTGCATTGTGCCAGACTGTATTGTCGGGTATTGCAAGTGACATGATACTCTGCCTGAGTCCTAGAATTTTCTTACCTGTTAATAATTTGGTGGATTATGTTCTGAATATCTTTGTTTTGGGGGGACTTGGGATGGAGTTATGCAGCTGAGGTTAAACTATTTTCCTGTGGCATTTGCACTTTCAGAATATGCCGATGAAGCAACTATGATACCAAAGAACACATCTGTGTTGATTCGCCGAATACCAGGACAACCAAGGAAGCCTATTGTCACAGAACCGGAAGAGTACTGTCTTGATCTTTGATTCCATACTGTACAACATCTGCTAATTCACATACATCAAGAGTCAAACTATAGTTTAGTTATTTGAGGGGGCATACTTTCAAGTTTGTATGTTTGGCAGGATCATGCCACTGATTATGCTTGGAGTTAGGTTCCTTTCTCTTACTAGTGAGCATAATTTGAGATGCTCATTCATTTCTGCAGGACAAAAGCCGCTGAAGATAGGGTAGAAGAAATCATGCCTTCTGGTAGTGCTTTTCTTGGTGATGCATCTATGAAATATGTAAGAATAACACTTTCTAGTCTTGGATACTATTTACCTGCCACAGTATCTCCCACTGTAATTTTATTGGATGTTTGAGCTATTGCAGTTGTCTGCCAATATATGGAGCTGATGTCCAAAATGTTGAAATTGCAGCCTGAAGAATCTGAGTGGGATGATGAGTTTGGCAACGCTTTGTATGTTTCTGATTCAGTCCCTTCACAGCCTGCTGGTCAGGCAGTTGATGCTTCTGAAAACAAGGTTGATGAAGATAGCAAAATAAAAGCTCTTATTGATACATCTGCACTTGACTATAGGTGAGTGATCTAATGGAATAGAAATTCACCACACTTCTTGAACTACCATTAGTTCTATTAATTAATGCTGCTTTTATAATCATTAAACTTAATGGTCATGTTTTAGCCAAATTCCTGATGGGTATGGTGCCGGAAGAGGATATGGCAGAGGGATGGGTGGAAGAATGATGGGTGGCCGAGGCTTTGGTGGTAATATTTTACCTTTTCCGTTGCTTTTTTTTTTCACAATATTTAAGTACAGAGGCACATAGCTTATAAGTGGCATTAGTAGCACTGATGTTTTGTGCGGAAAATGCTATGTCCATGTTTTGTGATATGCTGTGTGGCTGTTTGCCACCTTTTACCCTAATGATTTTCACCATTCCTTTCTTATGATTTTCCCCTTTGATATTGTCAAGGACGTGGGCTGGAACGTAGGACACCTCCTGCAGGCTATGTTTGTCATAGATGTAAAGTTTCTGGTATGATGATGACTTGTCAAATCTTTGGTAATGGAATATTAGTATATTGTGCTCTGTTATTACCCAATAAGTCCTGTTTCAGGTCATTTCATTCAACATTGCCCAACAAATGGTGATGCTAGATTTGACATGAAAAGGATGAAACCCCCAACTGGCATCCCAAAATCTATGTTGATGGCAACTCCAGATGGCTCGTATGCACTGCCAAGTGGGGCTGGTGCTGTTTTGAAGCCAAATGAGTGAGTGCAAAACTGCAAATGGCAAAGTTTTTATCGAAGTACTTCTGTAATACAGGAGACTAATATTGCATGTACTTAGTGCATAGACCAAACTTCTTATTTTTGTTTTGTGATAGAGCTGCTTTCGAGAAGGAGATAGAGGGACTACCCACAACACGTTCTCTTGGTGATCTTCCACCAGAGTTACGTTGCCCATTGTGTAAAGAAGTAATGAAGGATGCTGTTCTAACTAGTAAATGCTGCTTTAGGAGTTTCTGTGATAAATGTAAGTTATGCTTATGAAAACCTATATATTACATTATTGATGCCATTGTCATATTATACAAGTTTGTCTTTTATGCATGGATTACCATATTGTGTTTTTTTCTTGTCCCTTTTCTTGAATCTTGATCTTCATTTTCAAGCTTCAAATAAACATGTTTTGAAATGGGCTGGTATGCTTCTGTGTTTTGTTGGCAGGCATCAGGGACTACATTATCAACAAGTCGATGTGTGTCTGTGGTGCCACAAGCATATTAGCAGATGATCTCCTCCCTAATAAAACTCTAAGAGAAACCATCAGCCGGATATTAGAAGCACCACCAACTAGCAGTACAGAAAATGTGGGAAGCATGGTGCAAGTACAGGGTATGTACATACATCTATCACTTATATCACATAGTTAGTATATACAGTTTGAACTGATGCTAGTACCTCGCGTAGACATGGAGTCAGCTCTCCCTGTTCAACCCAAGGTTAGATCTCCGGCTGTTTCTGCTGCTTCAAAGGAAGAGCCTAAAAGAGCACCTCCACCACCTGTAGAAGAGTCTCCAGATGCTGAGAGCCATAGTGGAGTGAAAGTTACAAATGTTGATATGAGTTCTTCCAATAAGAAGGCCCCTGTAGTACCAGATGTTGTTGAAGGAACATTGGAGTGTAAAATTTTGAAAGAAGAAAAAACACCAGAAGCAACACCTGTTGTAAAAGAGTCACAGGAAAAACTGCCTGCAGGCGAACAAGGTGAAATCTTTTGTTCCTGTTTGTTTCCAGCTAACCTTTGCCTGTGTTGAGGCAGCCTCCCTGCCAATTCAATTGCCAGAGAATTACAATATCCATTTTGTCTTGTCAGATTTGATCTTGTTTGTAACTTTTTTAAGAACAGTAGGGGTATGACAATAAAAACTGAAACAGTATAAATGAGGTGGATGTGGTACCAGTTGCTCCTTTCTCCCTTTGCTGAAGTGTGTGCATCTGTATTCTGGTAAATTTTCTGTTCCTTAAAATAATGAGATTCTTTTGGTGGTTTCAACAGTAAAGAAAAAGAAGAAGAAGAAGGCACGTGCACCAGGAAATGGTACGTTTGGTTTACTGACCATTATTACATGTCATTTTAAAATAGGAAATAGGTGATTTTCAAGTGTCAGCTTAAATACAACAACAACAAAGCCTTTCAAGTTTCAATCCCAAGCAAGTTAGGGTAGGCTAGAGTTGAAACCTAACAAGAGTCATTAATTAAGATTTAGGGCTTTAGGCACATGAATAGCTTCTCTCCATGCACTCATATTCAAGGCCAAATCTTTGGTAATATTCTATCATTTTAAATCTTTTTTTATTGTCTCCTCCTAAGTTAATTTTAGTCTTTCCCTGCCTCTCCTCACACTATTATCACGCCTCAGGATTCCATTATGCACCGGTTCCTCTAGAGCTATCTGAGTTCTCTATTGGACATGTCTAAACCATCTCAACCGGTGTTGGACGAACTTTTCTTCAATTGGTGCCACCCCTAGCCTATCACGTATATTGTCGTTCTGGACTCGATCCAATCATTTTTCCGATTGCACTTAACATCTCTTTACACATCTTTATTTTACTTACTAATTATTCACATTGTTGTTCCATAAACAGCTGAGGACTGGAAACCTTATCAGGACTTTGGAGCTGAAAATTTTGCCGGAATGCCTTTGGGTCCAGCAGGAGGCTTCAATCCTTACTGGGGAGGGGGAATGCCATTGCCAATGGATTACATGGGTGCACCATTTCCCGGTCCCATGCCTTACATGGGTTATCCACCAGGTCCTTTTGACCCTTTTGGTGGGGGAATCCTCCCACAAGATCCATTTATGCCCCCAGGATACATGATGCCTGCAGTTCCTAGGTATATCTTTTGGCAACATTTGATTTTCCCTGGGAAGAAATTTGTAAACTTTTAATAGATGTATTGATGATCTTTAATTTACCTTTCGAAGTTAAGAGGAGTGGATAACCTGCAAACATTTTAGCTGCTTTTCTTCAATGCAGTGGCAGATGGTTATTATGCCCATGTTTTACTTTGGCTACTTCCGATATCCATCCGTCTTTCTTCAGATCGTCTCGTACTAATCTTACTAAAGCAACTGCTGAAATATCTTGAATAATTTATTTTCAGGGACCTCTCTGAATTAGCAATTAACAGTATGGGAATGAATATGGGCCCACCAGTTGTTAGCAGGGATGAATTTGAGCATCGGAAACCTGATCATAGGAGGAGACGTGAAATGGATCGATTCAATGAAAGGTGATTGCATGCTTCAGATCATTTTTTGTCTTCACTCATATTCTCCACAATATGGATAGCAGTTCGCTTGTACTGTTAGATTTATCAGTGCATCATGCCATCGCCCTTTAACCATTGTCCTGTACTCTCTATATCTGTCCAATTAATCACGCTGGTTTGCAAGCTCTCCTTCACCATCCAAATGGTATCGAATGTTTTGACATTAAGGGGAGTAGTGAACTGGTTGAACCGTTGAAGTGCCTTAGATTTTTCCTTCCTTGATAATTGATTTCTTGTGCAGTCAGTCTCTCTCGGTAGGCGCCTTAAATGTATCTGACACAATGTATTTCTGACAGGCACTTATTTCCCCATATATTAACCATGTAGTGTTAATTGCACCTAGTCGTTTTAGGCTGTGTTATGCAACTAGGCCTATAACCTTGGTAATATTCCATCTCTGAACTTAATCGAATCCTGTTAAAACAAGTTACTTAATTTGGCTGAGTAGTACCTGGTGATTCTCTCTCATTTACCTTTTGCTGTGGATTAATGAATTTCTCTGCTTGTTGCCATCCCTTACTTTGCTAAGTAGCCTTTAAGTTTCAATTGATAGAATTTATCACTTGGGATGCTGCAAGCTTGAACCTCATGCCTCATGGAAGTTGTGTAGTGTTCCGGTGGGGGACCCACACTTCCATTGTTCGACCTTTCGCATGCATTCCACCTGTCCACACCTGGGACTTGACCTATGAACTAGGTTTTTTGTTCCTTCAGTGCCTCACTGGAGGGTCAGAAGGCCTAGGGAGCAGATTAAAAGTACCGAGTTCCCTGTTGGATTGGTGAACTAGCTGTGACAGGTAGAACAATTCTTTTGAGCGTTGGCTCATGGAACACTACTGGAAGTACCTATTAACGAATTGAAGATTTAGCATTTGCCACACCAATTATACACAATATCGTTTCTGCCACTAAAAGTTTGCTCATTTCATTTTTACCACTCGAAATGTAGGCTTTGTTGTGTTTGCAAAATCAAGACCAAAACTAGACTAAACCTAATATTCCAATTGTCATATAGCAGTTACGCATAACTTCTCCGCTGAGTGTTTTACCTCCAATGTTAACCAGTGGAGTCTTTTTTGCAGGGAGAGGGAGCGTGAACAATCCCGTGAGCGGGAAAGAGGGAGGGAGAGGGAGCGGGACCAAGATCGAGAGCGAGAGCGAGAACCGGAGTGGGAGTGGGACAGGGACAGAGACAGAGAAGCTCGAAGGGAAGGGAGGGAGTCATCGGGAGCCATTAACGATAGTACCTCAATGAGGCCGAAGGCTGTATGTGTCTTCCTGTCAATCTATTATCTTGCAAAGTTTTGTACTATCATCAGTTCCATGGTAAACATATGGGCAGCAGCAGTAGAGAGGAAGGCCATCGCACTAGACAGGAAGGGGAATAGATGGAGCCCATGCCTTTTGCACGGTCGATTCAGATGTTACCGAACAACAGAGGCACTCCGTTTACGCCCCCCTACCAGCAGTTTGCCAGTGTTCTTGGCTGATCCTAGCATCATTGCTGGATTCCTTTGCTGCAGCAGTCTCTGTGTGTGTGTTGTTCGTCCTCATTTTTTTCCCTATGCTTTGTTTCTATTGCCGTTTCTTTCATGTGCTCGTGCTTTGGGTTACAGGGTAGCATGCTGATATGGCACAAAAAAACCTACTTTGTTGATAAAAAAATGAAATTACAATGCCAAAACTCACCAGGGCAATTCATGTTCGTGCGTAAATTTTGTGTAAACCTATTCGTTGGTGGGCTCTTCCACGGCTGGGCTCCATTGGGTTTGGCCCTTGGGAGTGGGTGGGAGTATGAGTGTGTGAGACTGACTTGTGGCCCCATGTTTTATGGTTTCTCTCTGTTGCAGAGGTCAAGGTCCCAGCCGGACAGGTCGCAGCGAGAGGCGGCGCCGCCCAGCCCCGACCGCCACTCCCGGCGCTCCCCGCACCGCTCGTCCGGCTCCGGCAAGAAGCGCTCGTCCTCCGACCGCTACGATGATCTGCCCCTCCCGCCACCGCCGCCGGCCCTGTCGCGCCAAGAGGCCGAGCACGCGAAGGCGGCGGCCGACGCGCGGTCCAAGGCTAAGGGCAGCGTCTTCTCCCGCATCAGCTTCCCCGGCGACGGCAACCCCTCCGACGCCAAGCGCAGCCGCAGGTCCTCCTCCAGCAAGCCCCCGGCGTCGTCGTCCTCTTCCTCCAGGAAAGGAGCCACTGCCGCGGCGGCGCCCGAGGACAACGACGGCCGTCACCACCGTCACCACAATCACCGGGAGGCGGTCCCATCGGAGGAGGAGAGGCGGAGGCCCGTTTCCGGTGACTTCTACGGCGAGGAGGAGTCGAGCGAGGAGGAGCAGCACTTCAAGAGGCGCCCCTCGTCGAGGCGGGAGCGGGAGCAGGAGGCGCAAGAGGAGCAGCCGCGGCACTCCCGGCGGTCCAGGGAGCGCGGCGGCGGCGACGACGGCGGCAACCACCACCACAACCACGGCGGGCACAAGCGCCGATGAGACGCCGCCGTCCCGATCATCCTTTGTCCGGCGACGAGTAGAAGCAGCTAGCTTATCTGCGGTCGGTCGCCGGAAGCGCTTGTCGGTGTTTGTACATTTTCGTCCCGAGAATTAACTTAAAAACTTATCTGCTGTTTTTGCTATAATCTAATCAAACCAGATGATGGTTATACATTAAGCATGCATTCCAGGGCACGTTGTGACTGCCTCGTTCTTATTTTTCACGTGTTTGCGAGGTTGTGCTATGCTTAAAAAAATCCACAGTTCCATAGCAAATTTTATAATTTAATCTTTTTTAAACTTATTTCGTAAATAGACTGTTAAAAAACTTATTTCAGAAGTAAATTCAAAGCTCAGCGCCAAGCATATACAGCTTAGCAATAAGGTCACTGGCGTCAACCTCCCTGCTGTGTTTGCTTGGCAAGGGAGCTTAGCGCTAATGGACCTGGTGTTGACCTTGATATTCATTGTAGTATAGTAGTATGTATTTCCTCCTGCCATGTTGGTGGCCTGGATTCGATTCTTAGTTCCCTCCCTTTTTTTCCATAAATGTACACGTCACAGAGAAGAATAACCTTCACTATGCTAGAACTAACATGTTTGCTTGGATTGATAAGTAATACAACTTGAGATAAAGAAAGGTCAGCGCCAAGGCGCAGAGCTCCCTTGCCACGTCAGCTTTACTGGCCAGCGTGGCAGGGAGGTTGGCCCTAGCAACCCTGACGCTAAGCTATATATGCTTGGCACCAATAGCTTTGGCGTTGAGTTTCAGATAAACTTTTAGAATAAATTTTTTCAGGGATCTATTTACAAAATAAGTTTAAAAAAGGACTAAGTTGTAAAATCAAGTGATAGTTCGACACGACGCCAAGCAATTGTTCCAACTTTCAAAGCAAATGTAGTACGAGTAGCAATGAGCCAGGAGGAGATGCCAGTTGCGGTTGGAATGGAGGTTGGACAGCATGAAGATAACGATCTGCGAGGAGCTAGAGGTGATGGCACTCTCGACGGGGGACCGGCCGGTGGAGCCGAGCGACGCGGCGACGATCGAGGTGGCGGAGGCGTGCGGGGCAGGGATGGACTCACTGCGGCGCGCGTCGGCAGACTCCAATACCCGGGCGTAGCGTGACGAGGACAAGACCACGCTTGGCTACGTCCTCGCGGTAGATTATATATATATATACATATAACTTGAGAATATATAAAAACACTTATCAATTTTGTTTTTTCTATAGGAATTATTTCTTTGTGATTGTACTTTCTATTAAGAGGATTTTACCTTAAAGAAATATAGTTCATCTTCATGTAATTTTGTGTTTTCACATATGGAAAACCTTTATACCGAGAGATTTGATAATTTGCTACTCTCAAAAAGTGGCTTCGTATTTTTGCCATCCGGACCCACATGTGAAAACCAAAGCTAGATCATTTACCCTACTATATAATTGACGAGTTAGGGATAGACACATCACCCCTTTAGTAAATTATAGCCCTTCTTTTACTTTTGTTAAATCTTAGCTCTTAATTTATTTATGCTAATCCAATCCACCAAACCTAATCACGCTACCCAAATCTTGCTGCCGCCGCCTACCCCGCCACCCGCACAGACTCCTCTCGACCACGTCCTCCCCCGTTCGCCTCCGGTCGACGCCACCGCCCCGCTCGCCACCGGTCGCCTCCGGGCTCCGTCCTCCTGCTCGCCTCTGCATGACTCCTCCCTCCCGCTCACCTCCGTCCACCGCCGTCCGCTCCCCTCCGCCCGCCGCCGCCCGTCCGCTCCCCTCCGCCCGCATCGCCCGATCCGATGGCCGCACACACGACGGAGCAGGACGATCTCCCGAAGCCCCAGCTGCTTGATCCCTCCGGATCGGACATCGGCGATGATGGTGGTAGGGGTGTGGAGGCGAAGGGAAGCAGCCAGAGGTGGAGAAGGGGAGGATGTGTGGAGCGCATAGGCAGAGGCGGCGGTTGAGCAGGGCGGGGGCTTCCCTGAGCACCTCGTCGTCATGGTCAATGGCCTCTGCGTGAGGTGGATCCGTGTATACTGTTGCTTTGGCATCATTGTTGTTTACCTCTGCAACTTCTCTCTTTGGTCTGCAGTTCTAAATTTGCTTAGTTGTTTTGCAGTGCGGATGACCGAAAATTTGCAGCGGAGCAGTTCATGAGGCGGATGCTGGACAAAGTGATTGTTCACCGTGAGTACCCCAATCCACAGGCAAATCTATCTCTAGCTGAATTCTACTGCTCTACGAGATTAAGAGCAAGTTCATGTTCATCACCATCGCCGCCCCCGTTCCCGATGAGCGTGTGACCATGTCCTTCTTCAATGAGGTGCACCTCCCTCCACCCGCGCTGTGTACCATCTCCTAGCGAGGCCTCAAATCGGCAAGTCCAAACCTCGAATCTCAGGAGAACTCTGCCTAATTGCCACTTAAGAGTCGCCATTTCACGATAATCGTAGAGCGCCCATTTTTTCCCTACCTGGTCACCATATGTTGTATCTGTGTATAATGCAAACAAATGTTCCATCGGATAACTCGATAGTTTTAATTTTATTATGCTCTGCAATGTGAAGTCATCCTTAATCCTTGTGTTCATACCTAGCTGAAGGGTTCTCTCACGAGGTAAGTTTGATGTTTACTATTTTTAATGATACAAATATCATCTAGATGTACAGGTACTGCGTTTAGCATGTCACAAGTTGTGGATGCGAGATTAAGCTTGCAGTTGTATGTGTACACATGAGATCGGTGTATTTACTTTTGGCTCCTAGAAAACTTGTCTATGTGAAAAGTAGATATTTCATATTTTGTGTAGTATGTCAATCAGATCTAAGGTTTGCTTTTTTTACAGGTCAGTGATTCTCATGCAACCCATAATTGCTGGGCATATAAGGTTTGTACCTATATTTCAACCATGCATTTCATGTTTTTGTTTCTTAATGATGTATCAGTCTTGTATATGCCTATTTAGCTTGGAGAGCAATTCCATTACAATAATGATGGTGAACCTTCGAGCACAGCTGGAAAGCCAATATACTTTCATTTCATCTGGGATTGATATGGTCATGGTGGTGGTAATTAGGTAACCAATTTGTTATGCCATGCATTTCATGTTACCTTTTTAAGTTATGATTCATCCGTTTGATGTTATTTAGTGTTGTACTAAGTTAAGTGAACCTAAACTTGCACAGAAATATTACTGTTGTAAACTATGTGTACATGTAGCTACAACTTATGATAAGACAAAGCTGCTTTTGTGATACTTTACATCACCGTTGATCAAACATTGCATGTAGATACTTTGGATGCCTAAAAGATGATCCTACTTCTCTTGTCAAACCAAAGGTAATCATATCTGATTCTTTTGCATAAGCATTTGCTTGGTCATTGCAACTATGTATGAAGAATCATGGACTCAGTATAATTTTATTTGCTTCGCATTTTCACTTTAGGGCTAGCATGGGTATGGAGGTACCATTTGATCTATTGGGCACAATGTATCATCAGGTGATGATTAGTGTTTAGTCGATTTCATTTTTCTACAAAATGGACAGTAAAACTCGATGCACCAGCATTTCTTTCATATACCTTTTTTTTTTCTTTCTGCTGCCTAATAATTTGATTGAGTTGAATCTTGAAACAGCTGCAACATTTCCAAGCTGAAGATATCAAACAGGATTATGACACTGGGAAAGATGGTACAATTATGGTCATGTTCAAAATGGAATATGAAAAAATTGAGAAACTTGGGAGTGCAGTAAATTCAGCCAGCAGCTGGAAAACAGAAATGTTCCTATAAGTGGAAGGAAGGCATAAGGGTGACTTTTCAGATTTAATGTTTAAGCTGTGGCTATAGTAGCATCCGTTAACTTACTGTAAGTACTAAGTACTGAGATATTCCTATCTGCAAACCTTTTTCTTCACACCCTTCCCTGGTTTGATATATGTTTTCATTGTCTATTTGATGATCACATCTAGAGGATATTTTGATCAGGCTTTTGCTGTGTATTCAGCTATCATGATTATATATGATATTGTCTCTATTTATTTGATGTTTCAGAATCGGAACCCCACGATGTTTCCGCCCAAAGTGTGGAGCCAGCCGGCGGCTGGTGGGCTGCCGTGCGGTGGCGGCGATTTGTCACTCATCTAATGCAGCTGTTTGTTAATAAACTCAGAGTAGACAGCATGACTGTGGAGAAATTGCAAGGGATGACAAGCATGGTATGGATGCCGTACTGAAATTCTGAATCTACCTATGCTTCATATAGCAACATTCCTAACATGATGGTTTGACCTACAGTCTCATTTCAATTCAGGTGACCTCACTCGCTAGGCTTTTTGCTGTTCTTCATACTACAGTCAAATTTGAATCACTGCACATGCTAACTGCCCTTTTATCCCAAAAGGAATCTGTAAGAATTATCTCCCCCTTTTCTATTATATCTGAAGTGTGGGCATTTGTTCTGTTATGCGTGATAGTTGATGTTATTTTCAGCAGTATTTATACTCACATATGGGCATTTCTAACATTTGGTGAGGAAGGGCCTTAGGTAGAGCATGGTGTCCCCCTTTGTTGTTTCTAATTATTACCATAATGCCAAAGAGACGGACTGTTGTGGTGGCCATACTAACAGTGCAACTTGTTTTTTTTGCCTGCACGATTGTAATTAAATAGGTTAATTTGCTTCTTCTCATAAATATGCAATGTTTCTTATTGAAATTGTGCTGTAGTTTCACCATTCCGTCGATTTTAAGGTGAATGTGTACGTGGTATCATGCTCATTAGTTATGTTCAGTACTTTAGTGTAAAGTCCACTTTGTTCAATCAATTTCTTGTTTTTATAGATAAATTAGCTTAACCAAGAGCATGTTGAGCACATAGAAAAATCTGTTTTTGTTGAATTAAGCAATCGATTGCAGATGTTTCTTACTCTTCTATTGAATTCAATATTTTTTATTTATCTGATAAGAAGATTCAATTTTATGTTCACTTAGAATTTCAGCTTTGAAAGCCTTGATTTTGCTGCATATGTTTCTTACTCTTCTATTGAATTCAATATTTATATTTATCTGATAAGAATGTTCAATTTTATGTTCACTTAGAATTTCAACTTTGAGAGCTTGATTTTGTTTACCGGAATGCATTTGTAAAATGATGTCACCAGCTTTTTAAGGCAGACCTATTAGAACTCGCTTAAAAATACTTGCCGTCAGTTCAATTGAACAGCGCCATGACATTTTTTTTGCAAAAAATCTGCTTGCATGGTTTCAAATGCTTTTATTTGGAATCATCCATAATCTCTCCATACATTATCTGGTGATTTTAAGTATCTGATTTTGTTTAAATGGGTTGCTTTGTATGATTGCTGAGCAGGAAGAACAACAAAGAAGAAAGTCAGCGGCCCGCCCTTCATGGGGTTCTGAATTCACTTGTTAGCATGAACTCATTATACATTCTTATATTTGTCATTGCTCTTCTTGTTGTTATATTGTACTTTGTTGGGCAAGATGATACTCCTCACGTAAGACGAGCTCATGAGGAGTGAAAGAAGCTCGGTAAACTTCTTGCACCAAGAGAGTGCTATCTACCGGGATATATAGTTCAAAGGTCAGATTTTAAACTTCCCACTGATGTAATTCCTGAAGGGGTCTGGTTTTATCGGCTCATTCTGATACTCGTTGTATCTGTCAACAATGGTGATCGTTTGCCTTCTGCACTACAACGTTTCTACCTTCTGACCATCTGTTTATTTGTTGGTTAGAATTGAAAAACTAGCTTCTACATGTGCATGACAGAAATGCATTTATTAGTTCAGTTGTAATTTAAACAGCTCTTCGAAAAAAAATTTGTGGGCTTGCTATTGCCAAACTTTTGTACAACTGATACAATATTAATAAGGCATGTACATATCTGAAAATATTATAAATCAAAACTTATGATACAGTATAATTGTTTGTTTTTAAGTTTAATATGTTTATTGTCTTTTGATTTTTATCATATCATTAGCACGGGCACACTACTATATTTTTATAATTAAAGTTTGCTACACTAGCAGTTGCTGAAGTTGGGAGAAAGAAGATAGAGAAACGTAAGCGGCAATCTCTCCATGGCAAGGGACGAAACGGTAATGTGTTAATTTATGAATTAGACATTGTTCAACTTTTTTATCTGAACTGAAGAAGTGATACACATTTTTTACTAAAGTAAAACTCCCATGCTCCTTCATGTTATAATTTAAGTTTCCAACCCACCGGATAAACATTTCTCCGTCCTATAGCTATAATTACATCACGGTTGCTGTTCTTATCCTAACCGTTTGATTGAATGGTTGAACTTATGTCTTGCAGATCTGTTATGGTAATACCAGTATTCATCTCTTTCATGGTTCATTCCACAATACGTTTCTACAATAGAATATGTTGCATGCTATTAAAATGTAAAAAATCTTGTTTTTTCATAACAAATTTCTCCGAGCTTTATATATGATATGTTCCTCTTCTGATTGGTATAATCGTGTGAAAATAAGATGGCTTGGGTGTTCTTTGCTGGTTGAATTTGTTATGCTACTTTTTTTAAGTATATTTGTTATGAATTTAATAATATAATAACTCATTACTGATCTCTTCTGATGTGAATTTTAATTTATCTTATTATTCATTTTAAGTTCAGCTCATTTATTGTCTTTTAATTTTTTACCGTAGCGTTAGCTCGGGCACACTACTAGTATATATAGTTGCTTGCCACATCTCATCAACCTCTCCTTATGGTGCATGCATGAAGTTATTAATTTTCTTTATACATGAAAACTACTATAGAAACTATGTATTGAAGTGGTTAGGTCTAAAACAAAATGTATTACACTCTCTCTCCTCTAGAAACTACCTATGGAAACTATGGGTTGTGAATGCCCTTACTTCTGTGCTGCTAGCTGTTACGACCTAATCTGCGGTGACCTCTTCGCGAGCCAACAAGTTAGTGGCCATTCCTCTTCACAATTTAACCTTTTTAATGATTTTTTCAGTTTTAATTAATGAGCAAGGTTTTCCCCTTTTACTTGGAGTGCTGTTCCGTTTTGCTTATTACAGATACGTTTTATGGTAACTGAGATAGTGAGATTGCTTTTACGGGAGATATATACAATGGCAAATTTCATTCTTTGATCCTGAGACAATATGCAGATGTGTGTGTGTGTGTTGAAGCCAAGAATTCTTGTTGTGAAGGTATTTCATTTTTTCCAACAGAAGAAACAGCAACAGCTAGCCTTAATCTGTATTTCCAGGATATATAGATTAATTCCAGCCTCATGCAAGCCAACTGAGTCTGGGTGCCATTATTTTGTAGGTGTATAGTTTAACTTACAAGCTAGTTGCTGCATATTCCATATGGCTAGCGGTGTGATGCACCGGCAATACGTACCTTTGCACGGGAACCAATTCGTTTCTTTGCCTGACCTGTGCCAATACTGTCTTGGGAAAGGTTATTCTTGATGTGAATGACTTATACGACGAGTAATATAATATAAAAGAGGTTGTCTGTGTATCGTAATTGAAATAATACACGTAGATTATATATGCTCAGTCCTTTCAGAGGAGTAATATGACCCTACATCATATTACTATGCCAATATAGTATAGCTAGTGAGATGTATACCAATACATCTCAAGCACTACTAGAGAATATCACGTTAGTATCAGTTAAAAATCTCAGTATCGGTTTTTTGAACCGATATTGTTAATCCAGGACTAAAGGAGTAGAGCAAAGGAGTAGAGCATTGGTGCTGGTTATTCAACTGGTACTAATGCATCCTTTTAGTACTGGTTTATAACTTTGACCAGTATTAATTCTACAAGCATTAGTATCGGCTGAGGAGTACAGCCAGTACTAAAAGCCATAACTTTACTATCATATGCACTTCTCAGCCGGTGTATTTATTTAATATTCATTTTGTCTAATCTTAGTTAACAATAAAGTTTACGTTATTTTTTTATCTGATCGTTGTTAATTGGTAAAATTTTATGTTATTTTTTATCTAATAGCAGAGTTTTACGTTATTTTTTTTATCTAATAGTAAAGTTTTACGTTACTTTCTCGTCTGATCTTAGTAAAATGGTAAAGTTTTACGATATTTTTTCGTTTCCTTCAAGTTTTTTTATTTCAC
>KE372708.1:452604-488741 GCA_000418225.1 Zizania latifolia | reverse complement strand
GTCACGCCGAAGGGGTAGAGGTCACCGGAGCTATTGCATCTAGCGATCATGTTCCTGGACTGAAGATCCTTCACAGAAAAACCAAGAGGGTCAAACTCAACACTGTAATTATTATCCGTTACAAAACGTCGAACGGATATGAGGTTTTTGATTATTTGAGAGGAAACTAACACATCGGTAAGATTAAAAGGAGTGTTGTGACTATAAAGCAAAGTGGAACCTATAGTGGTGACAGGAAGAAGATTGCCATTGCCTACAATAATGTGAGAGGGATGGGATGTGTGTGAAGAAGGGGAGAGGATACCGGCATCTGAAGCCATATGGGATGTAGCACCTGTATCCATATACCAGTCATGTACTGGAGAAGGTGGCTGCATCAGCGACACGGTGGAGAATGCGTTCGCAAGAGCATGTTGATCCCACGTGGTGGCCGGTGGTTGATTGGTGGAGCTGAACCATGGAGCTGTGGGCACCGTCGCCGGTGTCAATCCTGATGGAGGAGCACCGAGTATGGAAGCTGGGGAAGTCCACTGTGGTGTTGGCGAGGCGGCCTGGCCGGCGAACAACGCAGCATGGCCTGTCGGAGCTGTTGCCGGTCGTGGGCCAAGGAGGCCACATCCAGCAGGTGGGCTGGGCCACATTTGAATGGACCCAGCCCAAGGGTTGTGGAAGCTAGGCCATATTTGCTGTTGTTGGGCCGGATTGGAATTGTTGTTGTTGTTCGATCGTCGGCGTCGATTGCGGCTGTTCTGGTCGCTAGTGTTGGAGCCGAGCACGCCAAAATCAGAGGAGTGGGATGGATTAGATCCGATCAGGCTGCCGCTAGTGGTGGAGCTGCATCCAGAGCCGACATCGGTGGCAGCGAGCAGGATGATCATCAGAGCCGATGATCTGCCGCCTTTGGTGATTTCCTTGAGTAGAAGTTGTGATCGTGCTTCTACGAAGGTGGGAAGGGTTTCTGCAGAGGAATAATAGTTTGCAAATGTCGAAACTTATCATTCACGCCACGTAACGTGGTTAGAACGAGAGTTCGATCGAAGATAGACTCGCTGAGATCAGCAAATTCATCTGCCATGGTCTTCAGGCGACGACAGAAATCCATCACGAAGAGATCGTCTTGGACGAAGCAGTGAAACTCAATGGAGAGGTTGAGGGCGCGTTGTTCCTGGTTCCCAAGAAACTAGTGTTCGAGGCTGCGCTAGACTTGCCATGCAGTCAAGGTAGGAGACATGATGATCTCGAGGAGCTCAATGGAGATGGAGCCGTACAGCCAGGCGAGGACGACGCAGTCCATACGAGTCCAATTAGTCTTGTCCGGGTAAGAGCTGTTGGACAAAACATGATCGGTCAACGCGAACTTGCCGAGGATGATGAGGAAGAGCCCACGCCACTTGGTGTAGTTGGCGGCGACAAGGTCGAGGGTGACCGGGACCAGCGTCTTGACGTTGAGGATGGCCATGGCTTGTGCACGGAGGGCTGCCGTGGTGGTGTCGTCGATGTCCAGATGAGCAGGTGCAGTAGATGTGTTGGACACATCAGCCGCTGCAGAGAGAAGGGCTGTGCGGACTGTGTAGGTTGCTGCACGGGCGACAGCGTCGGCTATCGTGGTGGCTTCATTATATGCATTGATAGGAAGAAGAGAAGCGTGTGCCGTGTTGCCGGCAGCAGCGGCGGCTGCCTTGAGGGACATCGTGTCCATGGTGAGGACGTCGGCGTCAGGTGGAGAGCAAAAGTGAGAGAGAGGAATGATCTAATCTGATACCATGTGAACGCGTAAAGAGATCAACGCGATAACTGTGTTATTCATAGTGAAGGAGTACTGTACAAATGATACATGCAACGCAAGGACTCACACAACGCACAAAGTGCTAACCGCCAAGAGAGAAGGTCGGCAAGAGATAGCGCGCCTGCATGGCAGGATAACTACGAATACATGGATAAGCAATGCCAACTAATCTATAGAGAATTATATTGCTAACAGTTTTTTTACAGGCTCTTTCCTCTTGCTAGCACATGGCATCATGGCATGGCCCTATCTTACGGGCACAAATATATATATACTAATATTAAAAGTGACAGTTATTTTATTTCCTACTCCAAATTTTCTTAGGGTGTGTTTGGTTGGAGCACTAAGCTGGATGAGAAATGGTCATCTAGTATTTTTGGATTTAGCTGTCTAGTTTTTTATTTGATAGAATAGATGGAGCTTCCTAGTTTTTTGTTTGGTAGAATGGCGAACTCTGATGAGCTGAGTATAGTTATCTCTTAGGGTAGAAGGTGAGGTTACCCCATATATCACACAACAGCTAGAAAATTACATGTGTAGAAATTTTACACTGTGCTATGGATGTTTACTTGTGTAATGCTTATGTACAGAGATACGTATGCATGTACAGAAAAATATTCAGATCTGGAATGCTTTGAAGGACATCTCAAGAAACCAAATTAGTAAGCAGATAATGAAAGGGATATTGATCATTACATAATAGAAATAGTTCATATCCTCCCAGATTACATTGTTTTTATGGATAAAGCTGACAAGCTAACAAAATATTTAGCAACTATTTACTTCAATGTTTCCATGTCCTAACCTAGTGATTACATATAAGATCCACAAAATAATAACCAAAAGAGAAGTGACATCCTTCACCACATAATTACTACTTGTCAAAAGAGTGCTCACTAACAAAGTTAGCAAATTGACTGAGCTTTCTATCAAAAGGTAGCTGCATGAATGTTCTAGCTTTGTTTGGATGCTCAGTGAAATAGTCGAATTACTCATCAATATGAGAGTCATCAAAGCCAAGAAGACTCTACAAGGTTGCATACAACTCAAGTGCACGTCTCTATCAGCAGTAGCAGACTTAACTATAGCATCAGCAAGCATTTCACCAACACCCTTGAAAGCTCTAATCAGCCTACTCTCCTCTTCATTGTGACTAGTCTTCGCTCTCTTCGGTTTAGGCGTCAAAGAAGTTGCAGTAGCGTCCTCAGGAGTAGCAACTGCTGTAGGGGTATCTATTTTACATTCATCTTCATTCTCAGTAACCTGAGTGCCCAGAGGTTCACTAGATTCCTTTGCAAACTTTCTTGTTGCTAGACTGTTACTAAATATTGTCAACATCTCATTGTAGTGCTCAATTGGCTTGTTCAAACATTCAGCATTAGCTTTGTGAACCTATAACAAAAACAGCAAGCATCATCTACTTATTAAAGGTAACATTTCAATGCTATGTTTAATTAAAATTAAAGGGCCAACATAAAGCAAAGTGCATACGTTGATATGGCATGTGTAGTGCTCATGATCAAGCATGATAGTACTAGTATCTTCATTCCAATTAGCCCTACTCAATCTCATAAGAGCACATATGTTTACATACTTGCGCTTCCATGTCCTAACATGATGACCAATTTGTTCTTTGGTCAACTTCATTTTAAAGTGATCATTTAAAGTCCTAGCACAAGTGTTAAGGTGAACTTTCTTGAAGCCCAAAAAAGTTCTCATGTCATTGGCAACCAAATTAGATAAGTGGGACAGCATGTAAGATAGCATTGAAGTTGTCCAAACTATATACCTTGTGGGACACAAAGGCCATTTTCACGCTCTAAAGAATCTCACAAAACAAGAGCATCATGAGCAGTTCCCTCCCATCCAGTCAAGACATATGTGAACCAAAGATCAAAGTCTACACTTGCTATTACATTTTAAGTAGCATATGACTTTTAACCATGAAAAGATGGTTCAATGTCCTTAGGAACAGATGCATGTATGTGTGTGCCGTCAATAACGTCAATGCAATCCTATGTTTTGGTTATCAATGTAGGCATGTGATAGATTAGTATAAGCCTAAAGTGTGTAATAAGAATAAAAGATAAAACCAAGCCTCGCACCTTAAAGTAATGATCCCATCTTGGGTTGGCAGCGATTTCTGTTGGGGTCTTCAATGAAGGTGGCCTTATATATTCAGATCATAGTTCACCAATAGCATGAAGGACTCGATTAAAATACCAACTAATTGTCTCACCTGATCGATCAAAATTAGTTGCAACTAATCTATTCTTAAGGTTGTGTCCCACTATGTTCAGAAACATAGCTATTTGCTGCTCCACACACATATGAATGGTGTCTTCAAGCAAACCATGATTCTTACAAAGTTGACAAAACTGAAAAATGTAGTTCGTGTAAGTCTAAGCATGTTTACACATGTTATATCATTCTTCCATATTTTATTGTTTAAGTACTCAATTATAATCCTATCCCTTTCATCAATTAGGGCATAGCTAATCCGGTCCTTACTGTCACCCTTTTTCCTCTTCCTAGAACTAATAATCATAGACATCATTTGAAGCAACAATTGTGCAACTCTCACATATATCAAAAACTTGGCCATGTTGTCCATCTACACATAATAATCAATCACTATGCAGATGATACTCAGATGTTTCAACAAAAACAGCAAAAAAATTCAGATCTTTACCTCTGGCGATGCAACACAGAGAATCTAGAAGTGGATCTGGCAGAAAGCTTGGGCTCCCTGCTCAGTTCCATTCGACAGGGCTGCTTCAAGCAATCATCAGCTAGGGTGCAGGTGGGCTGGGACTCACGACGAGGGGGGCAGGGGCAGGCTAGGATCTTAGCGGGGGTGGGTGACAGAGCGCTGGGGATGCAGCTCAGGCTTGTCGATGGTAGGGGGCTCCACAACCTGAGCTCTCAGTCGAGGAGGGGTGCCGGTGAAATGCTCTCTCAGTGGCGGCAGCGGGGAGGGTTGGTGAAGAAGACTACGCACATAGAGGGTGGGTTTTGGGGGTGTCTACGCCGGGACTTCAAAGGTGTGGTGCCCTTTCATTGTTAGGCGAGGCTGGTTGTCCTCATCTGGCCAAATTTATGGGATGGACTTATCCAACATATTTAGGAAATATTCCCTCCACTAGCCGTCTATGTCATTCCTGTCACTCAACCAAACACTTTTAAAACCTGGACGACCATCTCCTATCTAGGGAAAGTCACCTAACCAAACGCACCCTTAACCGTCCGATCAACTGAATCAAAGAGCTCATATATGTTTTCTGTCCCGTCATAATCGTCTATGTGTGTCCCCCGCCCCACACGAGTCCGATCTACTATTGCGCCACCCAGTAGACATCCGCCAACATCACAAAAAAATTGATAATTTGTTATTTTTAACATGACTTTTTTGATTATAATGTTACTCTGTAACAATTACATGTACAGTCATTTAAGTCAATAATATATAGGCTATGATGACAAAAAAACAAAGTCATTTCTAGATGGTAGTAAATTATTAAATCTCTTGGCGTCTCGAGCAACAGACCTAGGGGCTCAGCTCGGCCAAGCTTGCCAGTGAGCGAGCCGAGCCAAGTTCGGCTTAGCCATCCATCCAAGCTCAAACTCTGGTTGGGCTCGGGCTCGGCCGAGCCACGAGCCGGCTCGGCTCGGCTCGGTCGTCAACTCTGTCCTCTAAATTGATTCATCCGTGTGATGCTTGATTGCTGGGATTTCTTTGTTTGTGGAAAACTGGACATATTGCAACCTGTATAATATGCAAAATAACAAGAAAAACTCAATCAGCAACACACAATATACATATTAAAGTATTGAACGTCATTGACTCATTGAGATTTGTGCACTGTAGCATGACAGGACTCAGGATATGGCTAATTGAATCAGTGAATCATTGATGCATGAACTCTGGGAGGCGAGAGTCTGGGTGCCAAAGCGGCTGTCCGGCTGAGCGGGACTGCTCTAGTGTGCCACAGTGGGAGTGCGGGACTCACCTAGTTACCTAGGACTACGGCGCCACTCTGGGAGATGGGAGTTCGGGCTTCATCACTCACCGGAATCACCGCTTCGGGCTCGGGCGGAGGAAGGCACGCCAGCGTCGCGACGGCCGGCGGTCGGTGGCGGCTGGGTTAGTGGGCGGCCAGGAGGGGGCAGCCAAATCGAGGGGATGCGGTCATGAGAGCAGGTGAGCAACAGACTGCAGATGGCCAAGCGGTGCCCTAGACGCTCACGGGATAGGACTACGGGAGTTACAAGTGCGGTGCTGGGCTAATGTCGCCTGGGCCGCTGACCTACGTGGGCCGTTGACCGAGCCACCGAGCCGCTCATGAGCCGGCTCGGCTCGGCCGGCTACCAAGCCACACAAGGCGGCTCGAGTTCGGCTCATGAGCACTCCGAACTGAGCCAGGCTCGGCTCGACTCGCCCGAGCCCGAGCTAGCTCGTAAGCCACAAGCCAAACTGCTAGCCCTAAACAAACCTCTGCCCCTCCTCCTGAGTTAGGAGCTCTACCTAGTCTAGCCAAAGGCATCTCGCTGCACCAGAACCAACACCCCATCACCCCTAGTGCTCTATCCTGCGATCCACCCATCGCACCCTTCTACCAAAAACAACATCATCTGAAGCACCTCCCTTGTTGACCCCCCGCCTCCCCTACGTGCCCGGATGAGCTCCACTGCTCGCAGCCAATTTCTCTACTGCAGATTCACGCTGTTGATTTTTGTGCATTAGGGCAGCCGATTGTGACACCGATAGCGTCGCCCCTGCACCGTTGATGAGAGGAGACTAGAGAGAGGAAGAAGTTGGATGGGGTGAGGCTACGTAGACCAGGGAGAGGAAGGAGGGTGGGGCAGGCGCAGTGGCCAAGGACAAAAAGAAGAGGAAAGAAGAAGAAAGTGAAAGGAACAAAAAGAAATAAAAGAAAGGAGGTAAAAAGAAAGAGAAAGAAGAAAATGTTTTCTATAAAAATCACATGATTTAGAATTTTGAATGTTTTGGGTAATTTTAAGGGTTTTAGAAATGAAGTAATAATATGAAATATTCATTTACATAGTGGTAAAAGAATGCAACTTTTGGGACAAGAAAGAAAATGAATTATTCATTTCCAAAAATAATATTTGATGTAATTTATTTTTAATTTTCTATAATGTATGAACACTTTATTATTAATCTTATATGCGACAGCTCTACTAGTTACCCATATCTATGCCATTTTGCTGACACCAGTTAAAAACCTTCACATATGAGTAGAGGCGGAGCTAGACATTAGGTATAAAGGGGTCAGGCGTATGAGGCAAATATTTAAAGAGGCTAGATGTATGAGGCAAACATAGTAACATTTCGAATAATTATATAGATCAACCATTTATTTATATATATCATGGAAATTTTTTTATTAAATATACATGCATTAAGTTTAAACAAAGGAATGTTAAAGTGACTAACATGTTTTATTTCAATATTGTTCTATGTGAATTGCATCAAAATTATTAATAAGTATAACCGTGATAAACTCTATTGTTATCTAATTTTCTAGTTTTCTCTAGCCAAAACAAAGATTAGCAGTGGTTGTCAAATTCTAAAACCTTGGATTTGTAGGTATATTAAATTCATAATATTATAACTAATATCTCAAGATAATTCTTTCTTGCTTAGCAAAATTAACAAAATAGAACTCTAAAGCTAGATAACACGTATCATCAAATTTCAACAAGTTTAATTAATTAATTCCTAGAATCTAAAAAGTATATAAAGTAAGAAGTTTTATAGCTTTTTTACTGAACCTATCATTCAATTTTTGTATTTATTGATCAATTGTAACTATGAAAATATTATATTCGTAGTGATATTTAACTTTGATTAGCATATTAACTAGAGAAAATTCTGTATATGTCACTGAAAGTTCACCGGTTTTCATATATGTCACTGAAAATTTGTTGTTTTCATATATATTACTGCTTCAATTTTTTTTGTCCATATATGACATTGTCATTAGTTTTAACATTAGTGAACGTTAGTTTTTTCTAAATGCCAAAACTGCCCTTAGCTCACAAAGCTGGCTAGCTTACTTTGCTCCCGACCAGTCTTAGTTATGCTGGATTGAATGAGTGATTGGTACGCGTGTGCCATCCAGAGCAAGTTCTAACTGATCACGGAGGTTAAATCTTTTAGTGAGCCGAGGACAGTTTTGGCATTTTAAAAAAACTAATGTTGATTAACGTTGAAACTAACGGCGATGGCATATATGGACACAAAAATTGAAGTCGTGACATATACGAGAACATCAAATTTTTAATGACGTATATGAAAATCGGTAAACTTTTAATAACATATATAGAATTTTCTCTATTAACTAAAGCATACATATACATATGAAAAAATATCCATAACCATATTGGGGCCATGACCCTGCTGCCCCTTGCCTCCCCCACTGCATATGAGTTCGTGTGGGCTGACATCTCCGCTATTTTGGTTCTCCATGTGTTCACCTGCTCTATTATCGACGATGTGCACACTTTTCCTCTACCTTACCGGCCGTGTATGATGCATCCAAGGTTCTTGCACATAATCAGAGGTATCAGATTGGATGCGCGCGTGTTCCAAGCACACTGTTCACTCTGTCACCAGTGTGCTGCCACGTCTGATCAGTTCAGGCATCCGAGGCCGAACAGCTTTCATGTTCATGTAGGCCTTTCAAGCCCAGGCAATAAAAGCGCATAAGCTTTCTCTCAAATCACAATGCCCAGGCCCAGAAGCTCCCTGCAATACCACGTTATCAGCACAGCTGTCTCGGTCCATTTGTATTTTTCCACAAAGTTATGGTTCGAGAAAGAGACCATTAATAACCCATATCGTTTAAAATGGGCTACATGGACATGTCATCGTCTCAACTCTCAGAAGAAAAAAAGGGAGGAAAACAAGATCACATATCTTAGATAAGCTTTTAAATCATTTGCGAAAATGCAAAGCAGCACCTAGATATATTGCGACCGTGCATATTTCCTATAGAGTATAAAGGCGTCGAGCTACACTATGCTACTCTTTTGCATGCTTTCCATGTCACCGGGCACTCCAAAAGCTCAAAGTTTGTGCTAAAAGTGTGTAAACAATTATTCCTGTATTTATCGACAAAGTGGCAAACCATCTGAGCTAAGAGCGCAAACCACAGGTGGATAATAAAGGTGCAGTAAGTTAGTGCTCCAGTTTTGAAAGGGACATTCATCAAATGCATGCAGAAGACACAGTAAAAGAGGGCCTTTTCATGCTTTGAATGTCTGCACAAGTTGCCATGTTGATAAGCCCTTTTAAGTAGGTCTATTTCCTCATACGCTTGATATCATCTAGAAAGCTAGTCAGCTGGTACCCATTCATAATCTGCTAGTCCTGGTCGCCGATGAAGGTCGATCAATCGGCGAATTTCCACGCTCTCCTTTGCTATAGCTGCCGCAGATGTATAAAAAGATTTACTTCTAGCTTCTCAATTTTGTTCTAAAAAGAATTCACTTTTACATCCTTATTTATGATCGGTTTTTAAATTAAGAAGTTTAGTTTTATTCTTTCAATATTTCTTAAATAGCTCTTATGTATTATTTTTTAATTAATAAAAGACACTTTAGTATTTTACTCTTTCCATTAATTTATCAACTTTATTAAAAAAATAAAGTTTTTACGGGAACAAAAGAGCATACCGAGCTAGTACGTAGTAGTTTAGTCATACTACCAAACCACTAACAATATAAATATATGATTTAAACGTGCACATGTTATATACACGTACCGTGGTTAACAAAACCATCAATATTTATACATAGATAGATGACAATAACATACGGAGTGTATAGTTATCGTTGATACCATTCTGATTTAATAGTAACTTGTCAACACTACTGTCGAATCAAAAACCGAGTAATCGAACGAGTGAGCGCGATTTTGTTATCTCTTATACTCACACCAGCACAAGACTACTTAAAAATTCGATGCACGCATGCTGAAAAAGAACACTGGAGAGATCAATCAATAAAACCACAATGCACCGCAGTCCACCTTGATATTGACGTCCCATCAAAGCATGAACCGAAGTCCACTCAAAGGATGAGTCACGCAACGGCAAATCACAGTGGCCACACCTCCAAAAAATGGCTCTAGCCGGCGATAGATAGATAGGCAAGCCGCCTTTTCCCAACCGGAGAGACCGCCGGAGCCACGCTGGCCGCGACGCGTTCGCCGCTCTCTTTCAACGCTGCGCTAGATGTGCTGTTCTGACGAGCTGCGACCACGACGCGCGCCCCCCGGCCCCGCTCGGTTGGTTAGGCCGTGACAGGGAGATAAAGCGGAGAGAAGGCGAACGCAACGAAAACATCCGAGCCGAGCCCGCACGCACGCACACAGAGACCTCCGCGAAATGGCGGGTCCGCACTCGTGGCGCGTGGCGCACGTCGTTGCCCCTCACGCGCGCTGACGCTAAAGCGCTTCGCCCCGCGCGGCTACGTGATAGATCCACCGGCGTCGAGCGAGTGCGCGCGCGGGGGACCAGTGACGTCGCGCCACAGATCGGGGCGCACGAGCGCGCGCGAGTGGTGGGTGGTGGCGGCTAGCTGCGTGTGGCGCCGGCGATGACAAGGCGGCTGGGCGCGCGCCGGGAGCCCGGGACGCGCGCGCTCGTTGGAGGAGGCACGGGGAACCGGAGGTTTTGGTGACCACTATGGGGAAAAAATAGCAATATCTCCGATCCGGAGGATCGAATCGATCGGTGGTAGACCACAGGATTTGGATGGTGGTCTGTGGGCTGTGTTTACAGAGAGATCGAGATAAGGCGCACCATTAGCTAGACGCGGGAATCCGGTTCTGCATGCAACTTCGATTAATTTGGCTAGCAGGGGGAACCGTGCGCCATGATTGTTAATCGATCGCGCGGATATGTTCTTCGGTAAAGCCGTTTTGCGAAAGACATCGAAGAGATACGCACTAAGCAAGAAATTGAATAGACAGGCTACGCCTCTACGAGACCGCCCCCTTAAATTAACCTCAAGCAGCCAGTTTCTTTTTTTATTGCATGGAAGACACAACACAAAATGTCACGCTCTTGCAAATGCACATGAGCACGTTACTACAGACACATGACTCTACGGTGCTCAAACATACGTCCAAACAAACTGAAGCCAACGATAATTTCATGAACCTTAAAAGATTCCTAGGACACTGCTAGAAAAAACATTATCAGCACAGGTTCAAAATAATCATCGGTGCCGGTTCTAAAACATACACTGCTTATGATAAAGAGAGATTTAATAATTTGTCACTCTAAAGAAGTAGTTTTATATTTTTACTATCTAGATCCACATTCAATGACATAAATGATCTTACATGCTAGTTTCAAGAGTAATATCATAATCAAGAATAGTATTTTAAGAGTGACAAATGATCAATTTTTCCATTAGCGCCGGTTTTGATCTATTACCGATGACCCCATTAGTAACGATTTTATGGGTAAAATTAGCACTGATAATGATCCAAAACCGACACCGCGCGATGAATTTTGAATCTACGCTAAAAAACATAAACAAATATCTCGTGTTTTTATGTATTGGTTTTATTCGAAGTCATAAGTTACAACTAAAATTTAAAATTGTAATTTAGCTTAGATCGTTAATTCGTGTCAATAAAAATTTGAGATCTAAATAATTATAATAATACATACGTAATTTAGGATCTAAATAATAAAGCAAACTAAAATTACACATTTTTTAGATTGTACAAGTTTATGCTTTTTGTTGTGTAGATTAATATGATTGGTAAATAAAAAAATTGGTGACCGATAAATAGCAAAACTGCAGTCACAGTTATGGAGTATTTGCTCATAATAATGAAATGGATTGTTCTTGTACACTATACGATCATGTCAAAGTGCCGGCTTGCATATTAATATTTTTTGCATTATTGTACGTACGGCAAGCTCTCAGAAAAATCACACATGTACACCTTGATATACGCTTAAACTGATAGAACCATGTATAGATCCATGAACCTCAAAAATTCTAACCAAAGCAGTAAAGCACATTTGCATGTGCGTTAGAGTGGGAATATATCAGAATTACACATAATTTGACCATCCACCTAAGAGGTGGTTCGCTAAACTATTTATCGTTTTAGTGCAATGGCAAGCAAGATAAGTGACATCCAGAAAAGTAGTCTACCATTTCTGCCTAATGTGCAACACCGGTAATTCGTGGAGAAAAGGAGGCAAAGGGAAAGGATGAAAGTTACCTTGGATAGTTGGAGAGCAAGTGACGCCTGCCTGAGTGGCTGAGTGGGCATAGACGAAATGGACACTACCAGTGAGTTTAAGTTGCACTGTATCTGGCCAATTGCAGGGGCCGTTCAGTAGTGAGGATGGGCGGACTATCCGACTATCCCGTGGCATATATTTTAAACTTTTAAACGTTTTAAACGATGTAATTTCTCTAAAACTTTCTATATAAAATTAAAATATTGAAAACATTGTTTTAAATTATTTATAAACTTTTTATTATTAAATTTGTTCATTTGGACCCTTAAACTATTTGGTCAAAAAGTCGTATTATTCATTCACCGGTTTAAGATATATAAGATAAATGGATGGTTTAACTTTTTTGGTCAATAGTTTAATGGATGATCTGAACTCTTTGATCAAATAGTTTGAGGGTCCAAACAAACAATTTTAATGCTAAAAATTTGACAAACAGCTTTAAAATAATTTTTTAATGTTTTTCGTATAAAGGGAAAATTAAACCATTTAGAAGTTTAAAAAGTGTGCCACGTTCAAACATACGATGTATTAAATTGTGTTTATGAAAATTATATAAGGATTAAACAAATAAATTTAATGCAAAAAATTGATAAACAGCTTGAAAACAATGTTTTGACAATTTTTATATAGAAATTTTTTACAAAAAATATACCGTTTAGCATCTTGAGAAGCGTGTCCACAATAATCATAGATCATTTATAGTTTTGAACGGGCTAAGTACTTCACATGAAAGCAGACTGAAATCTACAATCTTACCTGCAACAACATCAAGTTTGGCTTGATAGCAAGTTTGGCTAGCTTGCTGCTAGAAGAGGCAAGTGTGGGGGGAAGGATAAGGAGCCACCTAAAATAACAAGTTAAGTAGCAAGAATAATCAAGATATTTTTTAAATTATTCTTGTTATTTTAAAATATAGCAAGTGAGATAACAATTATAATACAGATACTCTAAAGTCCCATGTCCTTTTAAATGATTCACATGCTTGCCAAATGCCAACTGGCCGATGTACCTATCACGTCCAATGTTCTCTCTTTTATTTCCTAGAAATATCGAGAATTAGATGGTTCAGAGAAGACATTTGGTTCGATCAAATTAAAGCGCATAATCGTACTACCAGAGGATCTCGCCTTGTCCTTGCAGTAACGACGCCGCTGGCTTCGTCAACCACAAAGCTTTCGTCGACGCAAGGCGCCGCAAAGCTTTCGTCGACGCAAGGCGCCGCCGAACCTAGTAGACCAAAACGCAGAGACGCAGCAGTATTTTCTCCGGTCCTTTGGATCGTTACGAGCGCCGAGTTTAGTTCTTGGAGCTGTGTATGTTGTACATATTTCTCCCCGGCGGTCAAAGCCGGCAGGGGCGTTGGCCTGGCACGGGCGGGCATGGCGGAAAGCGGCTGCAGTACACACGTGTCTCTTGCAGCTAGCGGTTGACTTTCCTTCCAACCTGCCATGCCCATGCATAAGCCATAACCCTGTAGCCTTCCTTCACCAAATTTCCTGAAGAACGCTCAGTTTTTTGCAGATAAAATCAAACCATGAGCCTGGCAAGTATGGGGAACTGCTGGCTAAGCGCCCTCTTTAATTATGATTTCCATTTTGACATTATAGCCATGGCCAGCGTCCACTAAGTGCCCTCTTTAATCATGTTTGCAGCTTGCTGGTCAGTATTTTCTTTTTCTGAATGCTATAGAGCAATTTGTTGCACAATACCTTCAACAGTCACGCTCTCACTATTTCTGAGAAACATGCACCACCGGAGAATGCTAGTAGTGTAGTTAGCTGGTATAATATCTGTTAATATTCATCTGGCATGTAGGTTCTACACTTCTATCCTTAGAATGGCCTGCTTTCGTGCTAGTTATAATAATTATTTCGATCAAAACCGCCAAAGGGAAAGTGAAGGGAGGAAGAAAAGGATGGTTAGGCCAATTTTGAAAAGAAGTCAAAAGATTTTCCAACCATGGATTGTTCCAGCAAGTTGACAAAGACAATGAATTCCCTGAAGAAAATTTGGGTCTCCCCTGGCTGAGTGCCTACACAATCACAGGTCAAAACCGGAGCACGCCACGCCGCCCCCTCTGACCTCCCTACTACTGTGTCATATCGTCTCCCACCTCGCCCCTTTTCCTTTTCCCTCGCCTCACCATTGTTGCTTGGGGTGCAAGCGCGGAGGAGAGGCCAGCTTTACGCACCGAATGGCTTAGATATCACATATCTCCTGAAAAGGCCAAACGAGAAGCCTTCTGCCCTGCCCAACTCCATCGGTACAGGCGTACAGCTAGCTCTTCTTTCTTCTATGGGGTGTTCCTTGATGCAACTCACCACCACATGGCCATGGCGTTTCTTCTTCTACCTGTCTGTCCACCTCCTGTTCCTCTCTCCAACCAACTCCTCCAATCAAAGCTACTGCGACCCAGGTGATGCTAGGGCACTGCAGGACTTCTTGAACGGTCTCAGCGGAAGCGGCTGGACGGTCCCAAACGCCACTTCTGAAGCAGCCAATTGCTGTGGTTGGCTCGGTGTCAAGTGCAACGATGGTGGCCGGGTCATCGGGCTGGACCTCCAAGGCATGAAGCTAAGGGGCGAGCTGGCAGTTTCACTCGCTCAGCTGGACCAGCTCCAGTGGCTCAACCTCTCCAGCAACAACCTTCATGGTGCCGTCCCAGCACCACTGGTCCAGCTCCAGTGGCTACAGCGTCTCGATCTTAGCGACAACGAGTTCTCTGGAGAATTCCCGACCAACGTGTCTCTCCCAGTGATTGAGGTCTTCAATATATCCTTCAACTCATTCAAGGAACAACATCCCACGCTCCATGGTTCACCTCAACTGGCCATGTTTGATGTGGGGTACAACATATTTACGGGGTACATTGATACCGGCATCTGTGATCCAAATGGAGTGATCCGTGTACTCCGGTTCACGTCGAATCTCTTATTTGGGGACTTCCCAGCAGGATTTGGGAATTGCACGGAGCTTGAGGAGCTATATGTTGATCTAAACAGCATCTCTGGGAGTTTGCCAGATGATCTTTTCAGGCTGCCGTCCCTGAGGAACCTGTTTCTGCAGGAGAATCAACTCTCTGGTAGGATGACATCAAGGTTTGGCAATCTGTCCAGCATTGCTAAGCTGGACATATCTTTCAATTCATTCTCTGGATACCTTCCGAATGTTTTTGGTAGCCTTGGAAAGCTGGAATATTTCTCTGCACAGTCTAACTTCTTCAGGGGTCCGTTGCCTTCCTCGTTGTCCCATTCACCATCGGTGAAGATGTTGTACCTGAGAAACAATTCTCTAAATGGACAGATCAATCTCAATTGCTCGGCAATGTCACAATTGAGTTCACTTGACCTTGGCACAAATAAGTTCACTGGCACGGTAGATATTTTGTCAGATTGTCATCACCTGAGAAGCTTGAATCTTGCCACAAACAACCTCAGTGGTGAAATCCCTGGTGGTTTCAGGAAGCTTCACTTTCTGGTCTATATCTCAATTTCAAACAATAGCTTCACAAATGTCTCCTCAGCATTATCTGTCCTTCAAGACTGTCCAAGCCTAACGAGCCTTGTGATGACAAAGAACTTCTACGATGGGAAGGCCTTGCCAATGACTGGAATAGATGGTTTTCAAAACATCCAAGTGTTTGTCATTGCTAATAGCCATCTTTCAGGATCAGTACCTTCATGGCTAGCTAACTTCACACAATTGAAGGTGCTGGATTTGTCATGGAATCAATTGACTGGGAATATTCCTGCATGGATTGGTGATCTTGAGCATCTATTTTATTTGGATCTTTCTAACAATTCACTATCTGGAGAAATTCCAAACAGTTTATCAAGCATGAAGGGTCTTCTTACATGCAACAGCTCGCAGCAATCCACAGAAACTGATTATTTTCCTTTCTTCATAAAAAAGAACAAGACAGGCAAAGGGCTGCAGTACAATCAAGTTAGCAGCTTCCCGCCCTCTCTAATTCTCAGCCACAACAAGCTCACAGGTTCCATATTGCCAGGCTTTAGGAGGCTCAAGAATCTGTATGTCTTGGACCTTAGTAACAACCATATTTCTGGTATGATTCCTGATGAGTTATCAGACATGTCGAGCTTGGAGTCCTTGGATTTGTCACATAATAATCTTACTGGAAACATTCCTTCTTCGTTAACAAAGCTGAATTTTCTATCAAGCTTCAGTGTGGCATACAATAATCTAGCTGGCGCAATTCCATTAGGAGGGCAATTCTTAACATTTGCAAGTTCTGATTATGAGGGGAACCCCAATCTCTGTGGCATCCGCTTTGGCTTAGCACAATGTCATTTGGCTCATGTTCCTACCATGTCTGCAAAGAAGAATAGAAAGAACAAGGATGCCATATTAGGGATAGCTATTGGCATTGCACTTGGAGCAGCATTTGTGTTGTCTGTTGCTGTTGTACTTGTGTGGAAGAGTAGCTTCAGAAGGCAGGATTACATAGTTAAGGCTGTTGCAGACACAACAGAAGCTCTCGAGTTGGCACCAGCCTCACTGGTTCTTTTGTTTCAGAACAAGGATGATGACAAGGCGATGACTATCGGTGACATATTGAAATCTACCAACAACTTTGATCAGGCAAACATCATCGGTTGTGGCGGGTTTGGTCTAGTGTACAAAGCAACACTACCAGATGGAGCAACGATTGCCATCAAAAGATTGTCAGGTGATTTTGGCCAGATGGAGCGTGAGTTCAAAGCAGAGGTGGAGACTTTATCAAAAGCTCAACATCCTAATCTTGTGCTTCTACAAGGTTATTGCAGGATTGGCAGTGATAGGCTACTGATCTACTCTTACATGGAGAATGGCAGCCTAGACCATTGGCTTCATGAAAAGCCAGATGGTCCATCTAGATTAAGTTGGCAAGCAAGGCTTCAGATAGCAAAAGGAGCAGCAAGAGGTTTGGCGTACCTGCATTTGTCATGCCAACCTCATATACTCCACCGTGATATCAAGTCAAGCAACATACTTTTAGATGAGAATTTTGAAGCTCATTTGGCTGATTTTGGGCTTGCTCGGCTTATTTGCCCCTATGATACACATGTAACAACTGATCTAGTTGGCACACTAGGCTACATCCCCCCTGAGTATGGCCATTCTTCAGTAGCCAATTTCAAAGGTGATGTTTATAGTTTTGGCATTGTTCTTTTAGAGCTATTAACAGGAAAGAGGCCTGTAGATATGTGCAAACAGAAGGGACCTCGGGAGTTGGTCACATGGGTTTTACATATGAAAGAAGAAAACTGTGAAGCTCATATATTGGACCGTTCAATGTATGATAAGAAGTTTGAGATGCAAATGATGCAGATGATCAATATCGCCTGTTTATGCATAAGTGAGTCACCTAAACTGAGGCCCCTAACCCATCAACTACTACTATGGCTTGATAATATTGGTGGTAGCAATGTAGGGGCAAAGTGAGGCAAATTCTATAACAGCAACCATTGTAGAAAACTGGAAGCCCAGATGATCAATTTCACCACCCCCGCCGCCCTTCTCTCTGTGTTTAATTTTCTTCCACAGTGCATGATGTAAGATAACGTGTGATGATTGTATACAAAATAAGAGTTCCAGGGGGTCTAACCTGCTAATTCAATAACAGCAGAACCTTTGTTATGTCATGTGCAGTAGATGCAATTTTGTGATAGATAATGCAAATATTTTTGCTTCTTTGCTTTTAACTTCTTGCTGGATTTTTACATTGTATCCCATTTTTAAAACTTATTTTACAAATAGACTCCTCTAAGAACTTATTTCAGAAATGGATCCAAAGCTCGACATCATCTTCATTGGCACCAAGGTAAAACACAGAGGGTGTCAGTGCCAGAGAGCCTAGTGCCTCTGTGTTTTAACTCGGTGCCAATGAGGATGTTGCCGAGCTTTGGGTCCATTTTTAGAATAAGTTCGCTTGGGGTCTAATTGTAAAACAAGTTTTCAAAAAGTGCTACAATGTAAAATATCGTGGAACTTCTCATATGTATAGATGGCCAAACGGGCGGCATGACAAGGCTTGGCCTAGGCTCGCCAAAGCATGGCCCACTTAGCCATGGCATAGCATGGGGCACGGTTAGCTCACTAGGACGTGTTGTGCCAGTCTGTGGGCTCACTCGGCAGCCCAGGCATGACACAAGGCAAGCTTAAGCGTGTCGTGCTGGCCCGATGAGCTTGTCGTGCCCATGCCAGCCCGGGCACTATGCACATGACCTATTCATCTCAGATTTTCAAAAGGAATCCAAATTTCATAAACTTTCAAACCAAAAATACAACCAGTAGCTCACTTCCAACATATATTACATACATTTTCAAAGGAGAGGGTAACACCATAATCAGGGACACTAGGGTTAGGGAATGAATCTGCTCCTTTGGATCCACTCACTGGAGACAGAGAGAAGGATGAGAGGGAGTGAGGGGAGAGACATAGATGGCCAAACGAGTGGTGTGTGCCAACATGTGGCGGCAGTGAACCACCAACTAGAGAGGGAGCAGACGGTGGATCTAGATCTAGATATTGGAGAGAGGCAGATGCGGAGAGGAACTAGGATTTCTAGATTTGGGTGATTGGTGGAGATGGCAAGGTCAAGAGCGGCGGTCGGTGGAGACGGAGTGAGGCCGATTAGCAAGAGAGAGTCAGACAGTCAGTTGTGGCTACGGGCATTGATAGGGCGAGAGATGAGGCTGACCACGAGTGCACGAGAGGTGTTGAGTCCGAGAGAGAGAGTGGAGGCTAACCAACAAGGGTTTCACCATTTCAAGATGAGGTTATATGGGGGTGGGATAGTGAGCCTACCGGGCCACCGTTGTAAACGAGCCATGCCTTGGCTGACACTACGAGCCGAGGTAGGGGCCCAAGCACGACATGAGGGTACGGGTCATGCTGGCATGGGCCTGACGATGGATGGGCCATGACATGCTTGGGTTGGACCAAAATTGTGGGCTTTAGACCATCACAACGGGCATGTGCCTTTTGGCCATTTATACGCGTATGTTGTTGTGAGCTATTGTAAGGATGGACATAATTAAATGTTTCTTAGTTATTCGACTAGGTTTGGACATTGTGCACGGTTCACTGTCTTACATTCCCCGCCGTGTCTTAGCCAACTTACAATTCACCATTATGTCATTTTGGAATTTACCAAAAAAATTAACATAGGTGTGGCTACATGCACAAAACGTTATTCCTATTTGCTGGAAGATTCAACTGCATGTACTATTGTTTCAAACAAATGGTTTGATATCAAAACCATGTTTCCTTGGCTACTCTGTTAAGCCCTAGCTTGCCAACCTCAAATAAACTAAAAAATCAGTTAAATATTCAACTGGACAGTAACCTCTTGTTTGCATGTGTTACCTATATTACTTCTGACTAAACGCCCCAACAAAAAAGTCCCTTCTACTCGCTATATCCTATATGTGAGTGTCAACAGGAAAGGAGCATTGGACATTAAGAATACCTGGTGGTAACTCCATGGCTCAGGCATTCGGTCGAGCAGGTGGCATGCGCGTGAGGCCACTGTTGAGTCTGATCCGCCATCGGACCAGCCCCCTGACCCGGCGAGTGCACATCCCCTTCCTGTCGCACTGCCAACGCTGGAACTCGCCATCATCGGGCGTCACCGTCGGCCGTAGTCGTCCACGGTGCCTGGATGTCACGGCCGCACCACGCACGCGACGCCTACCAGGGCGTGGTGTCGCCACTCTCCTGGAGATCAGTGACCACTCAGGGTGGCACTGCAGGCTCGATGGAACTCGGCGACTTTCCTCTCCAGAAGCATCGCGTCGAGTGCACGTGGGGTGGCCACCGGCGGAGGCCGCCAGCAGCGAGCCAACCGCCAGGCCTTCGTCTCGGTAAAGCTCCAGCCGCGCCGCGCCGAGGCCCAGCAAAGCCGTGCCGTCCTGCTCGGCTGCTCCGTTGTCTCGAACTTAGGTTAGTAACGGGTCTAAAATCTGTGGGTGGGTTTTATAAAAATTCGCCTACGAAGTAAATCTACAAAACCCATCTAAATTCGAATCCGTAAAACTTATAAATTCAAAATTAAATCTAAACCTGAATCCGTCAAATATCCAAAACCCGACAGGTAACCCGTGAGTTCGGCTTATACTCTACATAAATTACATTACAACATAAATATAATTAAAAGTCCACAACAAATGTTTTGAAAGCAAATTTTACCTTCTCTACATCTTGTCCAACAGCACTGCAGCAGATCTGGCATGGTGGCGCCCTCTCCTTGCGTGGATTCGCGGTGGCACGGACTCGCGGTGGTGCACAGCGCACTGGTGCTCTCCCCTAGTGCGGGCGCGCGACAGGAGTGGAGACTGAAGAACACGGGCACACGGTGGTCGGTGGGAGTGGAGAACGTCAGCCGCCAGGAGCCAGATCTGGCTGGACGCTGGACGCCGGATGCAGCCGTCTCCTATCACCACGGACAGAGGAGAGAAGGGGAGACTGCCAACTAAAGAATACTGAACGGACAGAACGACTGAACGCCACTATGCTAGAGGTAGAGGGAAGGGAGGCGGCGGGCAGCCTGAGTCATGGGACACGGGAGGACTCCTGGAGATGGCGAGAGTAGGTCATAGGATTTAGGGTTAGATTAGAGTGGGCTAGGCTGAAGGAAAGAGAATATGTTGGGCTCTCTATGTAAATTTAAGTAATCGGGTAAGCTCGTGGATACCTACCGGTTTAAATTTAAACATGTGTCTGATCTAAAAATAAACGGATACCAAAATCTACGAACTTACATGAACAAAACTGAATCTAAACCCATAACCATCAGATCAGATACCAACAGATACCCACACCCACGAATAAAAGTGCCATCTAGGAACTCTAGTACCGGTCGAGGCTTCAGGATCCAAGTCCAAAGATACCATGCCACGACAAATCAGAGGAAATGATGGCCATGCTTTGTCATGAAATTGGCCCATAAATGTCTTTCTTCCTCTTGGATTTGTTTGGTCTTCGCATTTTACGACTCACTGCGTAGCGGAAGATACTGTGGCTTTTTGGGAGGGCTCCATTCTAATTATTCTCATTTATACTCCTAAATAAATTTAGGATAGTGAAAATTTAATAAATTGTATATTTGGCTATTGGTTAGTTCTAGCTTTAGAGAAGATAAATTAGAAGAGCAATAATATAGGAAGACGCTCGGCAGGAGGATGACGAGAGGAGGATGACGAGATGACACGGGAGGGCGACCATTAGGGCTAGAAAAACGGCTCGAGCTCGCAAGTCAGCTCGAGGCTCGGCTCATAGGTAAAACGAACCAGCCCGAGTCTGTGTTTTAGGATCGATTCTAAAATGAGTCGAGCTAGCTCGCGAGTTGCTCGTTTGGCTTGTGAGCCTGATTCACTTTTTTAATTTTAATATATAAGACATTTTATTTGAGTGTGATACCTGGTATTTAATATAAATCATGATTTTTATTGATTGTTGATATTTTATTCTTAAATATAGTACATATTAATACATAATTTTTAGATTTATATGTCTTAATTTGTATTTTGTATGCAATATATATTGAAACTGGTAGGCTCACGAGCCAGCTCAAGCCATACACCGAGCCGAATCGAGCCGAGCCTAGATTTTTAGTTCGATTCACAAACAAACCGAACCAAGCTGAGCTCATTTTCCACCGAGCCGAGCCTGCCTGGCTCGTTTCTAGCCCTAGCGACGATACATATCGACACCACTAGTAGAAGTGGGTGACGCGTCAACTAGACAAGAGTGATAGGTTCTTCGAGTGTGACAGAAGAAATAGATCAAGAGGGGTGACGGTTGTAAGGGGGTATTACCTATAGTGTGGTAATTACATTCAAACTCATGAAAGAGGTTAAAAGAAGCCTATGAACAAGCCCACATATCGAGACGAAGATATATATCTCCACGACACACATGCTAACTCACATCTCCACACATGCACACAAGTAATTACTTACTCAATAATATGGCACATACTGATACTAATGATAATATTGTAATTCCCGGATTATCAATATGCATACGTATGCAGGATCTGAAAGGGGAGAAAAAGCAAATTTGGAAGGAACAGCGGCAAGCGACACATGGCGGTCTCCGGAACACAATGATACATCAGGGAACAGAGAACATAGTAGCAGGATCGAGGCGGCCTTCTTGTACGCATATCTACACTTTCAGTGCCACCTCGGTCGTCTCCGGTCGCCGGCCGCTTAGGCGTTGCTCCGGTAGGACACGAGCTTGGCGACGCTGGCCCTCAGCACGTACTGGTGGTAGGCGGCGGCGATGGCGGCGCCGACCAGAGGCCCCACCCAGAAGATCCACTGCACATACACAACAAAATCGGAATATATATCGTCGTCAGACCAGTTAAACGCCAGCCCGTTTGCTTTCGTAGTTAATGTAACTTATCACAGCCAATTATTTGTTAATGTTCACTGTTATCTCCTAATGATTTGATTAGTCATGATTCAAGTATAGTTTAAATGGTCGATCGAGCAGGTCTGCGTACAGCAAGGGATGGTTGAAGATGTGGGCATCTTTTAGGTGACTGCATGTAATTAATGTAAGAGAGGGACACGGCCGGAAGGGACTAGGTTGTATATTGCGTTCAGCGAATGCATGTGTCATGCATAAGCTAAACAAATCCGATCAAATGAATGACACCAGCTATAGTTGTTTACTTTGTGCAGCTTCATCCCGAACCATTCGTTTACATAATATATATTATCAGGAAATTCATGCATTCATTTGTCAGCTAGCTAATAAGCATGAACAATTATTCAAGAATATTTTTTCCGTGTGTGTCACTGTCTGCTTAGCTTGAGTTATTAACTGGTGCTACTACTACTAATAGATGGTTGCTTGTGACCAAAGCTTGTGCATTAGCTGACAAATAATCTAGTTTCATGACCAGTGTTTCAGATAGGTAGCTTAAGGTAAACACTAGCTAGAGTCGGGGGGTACGCACTTGGTCATCCCAGGCCTTGTCTTGGTTGTAGATGACTGCTGCTCCCAAACTCCTCGCCGGGTTAATGCCGGTGCCGGTGATGGGGATGGTGGCCAGGTGGACCATGAACACAGCGAATCCGATTGGGAGAGGAGCCAACACCTGCACAGTTCCACAAGTGAGAAAACGCTAACACAAAATCATCATAGGAAAACACCTTGGACATGTCTATATATATACTAATTGGACACTCTGCTTGTCTGATGCAACTCCCACGCTATCACAAATGAGTGGACGTCCTAGTAAAGGATCGGATGGTTCACCAAATCTGAAGGGGAAATATATCTCCAGGATGATGTACGCTTTCATTGCACCGCAAATTTGTTTTGGAATTTTGGATTTGTTCCAATCCGCGGATCATATATCCTTACTACTGGTATGTAACAATCATTTGCGATTTGCCACCTCACGTTTACTGTTGACGACACGCAGGACAGGGACTGCTGACAAGGCGCGGCCTGCGCGAGAGAGTCTTTCCTATCTGCTTCTTGGCGTGCCGACAAAATCCGCTTCTTCACTCTTTCTTAAATACGTGCTACATATTGTTTGAGTTAATCATAGGATTGAAATTAAAGAGCTACTAGCATTTATTCAAAAACACACATTTATCCTAAATGTTATATAGTTTCTATTTAACTTTAATCATCCAATAATTAACTCAAACGACACGTGACAGACATCTAAGAAAGGTCGCTAAGGGCCTCCCCACCAAACGTTTTTCCTTGGCATGCAGTGTGCAGCAATATACAACAAATATATATTTGTTGTATATATTTGGTGTTTTTCCTTGAATGTCTTATACAACTATACTAAACATTTTCTCCATACTATTATTCATGATCCTACAATCTAGTTTATGCAATATGCTATATAACCAAAAGCACACCTAGGACTAAGGTAATGTTTGTTCCGTGAAATGGGTAGGAATAGAATGGTACGGTTCTACTTTTGTGAGATAAGGTGGAATGGAATGCTTCCATTTAACTGTTTGGTTGTGAGAACGGGATAGTCTGATTGGTTGAGGTGTTGTTTGGATGAAGGTATATTCTGGGATGGGATGGGACGATTCTACTTTTAAAGGTGTTTGGATGGAAGGCGTGAAACGAAATGATCCTTAGAGAGGAATATTCTCTCCAGATCTAGGACGATCTCATTCCTGAAAAATGACCAGACGAGCTCATCTCACTCGCGCACAGTTGGGATGAGGCAATAAGAGGATGACGCGTGGTGTTGGCCTAGGAAGGAGAAGGAAGATGAGAGGATGATGCGTGGGTCCCACATGTAAGCTATCTCATCCATGTGACCTATCCCACCAACCAAAAAATATGTGATGAACATGTCTCGCTAACCAAATAAAAAATGAATGATTTCATTCCAAAAAAGATGGATGAGATCATTCCATCTCACTGTATCCCTAATCCATATTATCTAATTATATGCTAATCACCTTTATTAAATATAAACTAGAGATAATTACCACTTATAAGTGTGACCCTACAATAATATTTACGGAACTAACTAAAAATATGATAGGAATTTTAATTTTAATAATGAGCTCGTTACAAATCTAGGTGAAATATTTCATCTCATAACCAGTTTCACTTTTTTCTATTTTACCAACCAAACATATTTTCTATTTTACCAACCAAACATAGACGAGGTCTCACTCTCATCCTTAGGATCTCATATTATCTCACCTTCTTTGGGAGAACCAAACCCTACCTAGCTAAAAGTCTTCCAATGCAAAGCCTAGTATATTCAACGGCCGTCGCAACATGATTCTACATCAATAATCAATATCAAACTCTGCCATTGGCCACTAGACCCAGCACGTACTACTGTAGATTAGCCATCGACTCTGTGGCGCAGTGTACTGCAGTATGTGTGCAGTGCATATATGTATAGATGTAGTCGCGTACTCACCGGGACGTGGGAGTCGCGGGCGTTGCGCTTGGGGTCGGTGGCGGAGAAGACGGTGTAGACGAGAACGAATGTGCCGATGATCTCGGCGCCGAGGCCGGTGCCCTTGGAGTAGCCGGAGCTGAGCTCGTTGGCGCCGCCGCCGTACCGCTCGTAGTACGAGCTCTGGAATCCCTTGACGAGCCCCACGCCGCAGATGGCGCCCAGGCACTGCGCGATCATGTACAGCACCGCCCTGATCAGCGACACCTTCCTCGCCAGGAACAGCCCGAACGTCACCGCCGGGTTGATGTGCCCACCTGCACCATACACACAATCACATCGTTCAAGTTCCTTCGTCTAATTCAATTCTTAATTATTATGTGCATGCGTATCACAGTTCACAAAGTGATAGATTGGTTGGACCTGAGATGCCGGCGGTGCAGTAGACGAGGATGAAGATCATGCCGCCGAAGGCCCAGGCGATGCCGAGGATGCCGACGCCGCTGCAGGCGCCGTCGGTGGCGTTGACCGCGGGGTCCGACTGGTGCTTGTACCCGATGACGGTGGCCACCGTCATGTACAGGAACAGGAGCGTCGCGATGAACTCGGCGATCACCGCACGGTACAGCGACCACTTGGTCAGCTCCTCCACGTCGATCAGCGGCGCCGGCGGCGGGTCCGTGTAGTCCTTGGCCGAGAACTCGCCCCCCACGGCCCCCGACGCCTCAATGTCCTTCGCCATTGAAACTACCGGCCACAGCTGGCTAGCTAGCTACAACTTAACGCTAAATTAAAGCTCGTTTTATGCTTGCTGCGGTTGTGTGAGGTGTCGATCTCGAGAGGTAGGAGATCGAGGTATATATGGGCCGGGGGCCGAGAGAACGAGCACATCTGCTCAATGATGGCTTAGTTTAGTTTAGGGATTGATTAATGACAGATTAGTCACGGATAAGGGATTAATTAAGGCTGCTGGTTAGGGTTTTTTGCGTTAGAATTTGCCGCCCACAACCGACTAAGCATCTAAGCCCTCGTCATTATGTCATTCCAGAGCCGAACTGGTGGCTAGTGATTAATCGGAGGGATTATTTTAAGGCTATGCTTACATACTGTTATGGGGAAAAACAAAATGTTCTGAAAAACTAGAGGTGTATAGCACAGCCTCCTTTTTGTAATTAGTGGCCCCGTTTTAGTGATGATACATATATATGACTTCAGCTAGGGTTTTGAGGAGCTAAAATGGAGTCAAAGGTTAGGCATAATAAAATAGTGCACTGCTGAATAATTTTCCTCTCAGACCAATATATGCAATTATGCATGCGTGATTTCTTCTGCAGTAGTGGCGGTTGGAAAACCAATCAACTAAGCACACTGCCGTGCAAGACAAATTCAGCAGCGCATATATTTTTGTGTCAATTAGTTCGGTGCCCTTAGGAAAAAAATAGTATTAGGAGCCTAATCTTTTAGAAAACTTATCCTGTACACCCATATCTGTACTTACACACCACTTTAGATGCTCCGAAACTTGATCGCTACAACAATAACAAGGACAGCGAATCATTTCGTACACACAGCGGACTCTAGCTTGCTATACTTACAAATTGAGATTCTCTTTTTTTTTTTTGAAAAAAGACCTCTCAGAGGTCCTGCTTTATTGGAAAGCATTAGAGAGGGAAACAAACATTCATCTGCCGGGGATACCGGCTTACACAAAACAGCAAAAACTCCCAGAATCGACAACACCTAGATCAACCACACCACCCTCCTAACAGCAACCAGACCATCAGCAGAAACGACCCAGATGACCTTTTCACCAGAACTAGCTGCCATCACAACACGCACACTATGCCACCATAACTGAAAAGAGGTCCAAAAGAGACGGCAAAAGATAACAGCAGCCGACACACAGACAATTGTCAAGTAGCTTCAACTTTATATCAGCATCATCAACATCTCACTCACGGGTCTGTCACTGGAGCCCGGGCACGTCTTGAGGATTTGGCAGACGAATCAGCTGTTGAAGCCTTCCTCGGAGTAAGCCCAAACAACGAGCAGTTTTTTTCTTTAGTCGAACCGGTACCAGTTGTAGCCACTGAGTCAGAAACAAGAGGAATTTATAAACCACCTGAAAAACATTAGTACAAATTTTGATTTTGAAAATAATATCGTTTCTGTGAAGCCAGATAGCCCAAGCCCCCGCCCTCAAAATCTGCATGGTAATTTTCTTTGCCAAAACAGATTTGCACTTATGAAATAGATCCCAAAATGCTATCCTACAAGAAGGCACAAACTCCCAATTCAACACATCTCTCACAATACACCAAAGTAAATGGGACAAAGGGCAGCCAAACATAAGGTGATCCACAGTTTCAGATTGATTGCAGAGAAAACACTCTGGATTCCCTTTCCAACCCATCTTATTTAACTGGTCCCCAGACTGTATTCTCCCCCACAACATCAACTAAACAAAAATCTTAACCTTCAGAGGCATATAACATTTCTACACACTCATGATGTCCAAGTCTAACACCCCTCATAGTTAGCATTCTGTAAACAGCTTTGGTGGAAAAGCCTTTCTTATCTAGCAACCACTGAATCTTATCACCCTCATTAGAAAGCTGTAAGTTATTAAGAATTGACCTCAGTCTCCCCCATTCTTCCAGATCCACATAACTAATGGACCTTCTGAACAGCTGACCATTTTTAAATTCATTCATCACATCAGCCACAGTCACAAGAGGAGAGCTATATATGTTATACATGTTATGAAATTGAGTTTTAAAGGGCACATCACCACACCACACATCCTGCCAAAAAGAAACTCTAGAACCAGAACCTAATAAGTATCCACAGCACTGCCTTGCCAAAGTTTTAACCTTATGTAAGTTTTTTCAGAAATAAGACCCTTTAATCTCAGAAGACTGAAAGAAACCTTTCTCAACCTTATACTTATTCCTCAGAATGTCAAAGCAAAAACCTGTTTGCCTTGATTCAAGCATGTAAATCCACTTACATAGCAAAGCTCGATTGAAAGCTCTGGTCTTCAAAAACCCATACCCCCAAAGTCTTTTGGAGCACAGAAAGCCCTCCATTTCATCATATGAAATTTCTTCTTACCCCCAATCCCTTCCCAAAAAAAAGTTCCTTCTCAAGCAATCAATCTTTTGGTGAGTATGTTCTGGTAACAAAAACACCCCCATAGTGTACATTGGGATGCTACTCAGATAAGTATCGATTAGCACCATTCTCCCCCCATAGGATAAATGACCTGATTTTCAGGATTCTAGTTTCTTCTCCATTTTGGTCATAATTCCCTCAAAGTCATTTTTTGTTGGTTTGCTGAGATTAATAGGAAGGCCCAAATATTTAATTGGCCAAACCCCTAGATTGCAGTTGAACTTATCAGCCATTTTTTGATTCTCTTCAAGGGAGGTGCCAATCCCAAAAACCTCACTTTTCTGGTAATTAATCCTCATGCCTGACATTTCTTCATAGCAATAAAGCAAGAATTTCATCACCACCAAATTATGTTCAGAGAAATCCATCATGATAATAGTGTCGTCAGCATATTGAAGATAAGTAAGCTCCCCTTCAACAAGATGAGGAACTAACCATGTCAAATGACCGGCTTCACTAGCCCTACACATCATCTCTGATAAGGCATCACCCACTAAATTGAATAACAATGGTGACAAGGGGTCCCCTTGCCTAACACTCTTGTAGATTCTGAAAAAAAAACCCCAACTTCACCATTAATGTTAATATCAACTCTTCCCCCTTCAATAACACTCCTCATCCAATTAACCCACTTATCATTAAAACCTTTTCTCTAGAGAACAGAGATCAAAAACCCCCATTAAACTTTGTCATAAGCCTTCTCAAAGTCAAGCTTGATGATTAAACCTTTTTGATTTCTCACTATGAGCTCATGAATCACCTCATGCAAAGTAATAATCCCTTCTAGAATATTCCTACCAAGAATGAAAGCTGATTATCTAGGATCAATTAAAGAATTGGCCACCTTAACAAGTCTATTAGTTAAGATTTTGGCAATAAGTTTATAACAAACGTTGAGTAAACAGATGGACCTAAACTGCTTAATGTTAGTTGCATCTTTCACTTTGGGAAGGAGAACTATAACCCCATAATTCAATCTTGCTAGATTCAGATTACCCCTCATCAACTCTTCCAGCTTCTCCCTAAAAATAGGTTTCAACTTAGACTAGAAGGCTTTAAAAAAATTGACAGAAAGGCCGTCTGGACCAGGAGCTGTATTAGATCTCATCGTTTTCAGAGAAATATCTAACTCTTCATCAGTAAAAGGAACAGTCATTTTCTCCCCTTCTTCTACTGAAAGCCTTCTTCTATTTCTCCACATGGTTTGACACAACTGAATCAAAGGGGGCTGCTCTGAACCAAACAAAATTTTGTAATAGAAATATATATGATTAGAAAGGTCCACTCCTTCCTGGATTTCAACTCCATTATGTTCTAAGGATAGAATCGCAGCTCTTCTTTTTCTGCCTGAAGCTATTCTGTGAAAAAAAAAGCACTGTTAGCATCCCCTCGTAAAATCCATTGTTGACCACTCCTATTTTGCCAATAACATGATTCCTGTTGGTACACTCTTATCAACTCCCCCTCTATGTTATATAGATCCTCCCGTTCATTAGCTGACAGATTCTAAGTGATACTTTTGCTTTTCAACTGAGTCATTTTATCTTGTAATCTTTTTTTGCTAACAGCCCAAGCACTTACTGTGTTAGCTCCCCACCACCTCAAACTCCTTCTAAGGGAATTACCAAGCATCTGCCAGTGATCCAGCACTTGTTTTTTTGTTCTGTTAGGCCATTTGGACATCACCCAAGGAATAAAACCATCCACTTGCAACCACATGTTTTCAAACTTGAATCCCCCTCTCAATTTCATCTGCTTCCTATCAAGATCCACCAGAAGAGGGTTGTGATCAGAACCAGCTCTGGGAAGATTTGTGACTACAGCTAAAGGGAAGATGGCTTCCCAACCGTTAGAGATCAGAACCCTATCCAAGACTTCCCTAGTGGGATGGTTTTGTTTGTTTGTCCATGTATATTGCCCCCCTGATTTATGTAACTCCCTTAACTCCCCCATTTCGATAAAAGAATTAAAACTCTCATCCATTTCACAACAGGTGCACCACCAGATTTTTCTTCCGCTTTCCTGATCATATTGAAATCTCCCCAAGGATCACATGGAAAGTGATTGAAGATACTTTTTCAAAAAGCTCATGCAGAAACATGTTCTTAGCATCATCATGAGGAGGGCTATAAACATTCAAAAGCTCCCAGGTGGTCCTCCTCAATCTGTCTTCTAGAATCACACTCAAATAAAACTCCCCCTGATCCATAGAGTGGACAGCCACCAGATCAAGATTCACCCCCAACAGAAGACCTCCAAAATGACCAATAACTGGTTTTGTTAACCAGAAAAAGTCTTTCCTATCACAAAGAAAATCTAGCTCCCTCTAAGAGAAGCTCTCTCTTAAAGTCTCTTAAATACAGACAAAATCAATCATTTGATGCTTAATAACCTCAGCTAATAACCTCCTCTTAGCATTACTCCCCAAGCCTCTTATATTTCAGAAAAGAATTTTCATAAAGATAAAGGTAAAGAAAAGCCTTCCTCACTCAGCTCACTTTCTGTTTTATCCAATTCTACTGACACAGGAGCATCTAAACTCTGATTTTTAGTACTATGAGATGAACTTGAGATTACACGTAAGATATTAGATTTCATTTTAACAGAGCAAATAAGAGCCTAGGCTAACTCCTTAGCCTTCAAAGTATCTATATTACATCTAATTTCTAATTGATTGTGCCCTAAATCAACCCCTGAGTCCTTAGCAATTTTAGTCAACAGTTTAAAATCAGCATCATAAAAAGAAGTGAATCTAGACAAACCTGAAATATCATTCATGTGGTCCACCCTCTGCTGGGCTTTAAGTGGTATAGGGATACCATCTCTCTTAATTCTTGTGCTGAACCTTTGAGCAACAAGAGGACCCTTCTTCTTCCTAGCTTTCTTTTTTTTAGGTTCCTTCATCATCTCCTCTGTTTCTTCCTGAACAATGTCTTCAGCTCTTTGCTTAGCAGCCAAGAGACCCACCCTAAGGGAGTTAGTATGAGGAACATCATATTTGGGCAGGCCATCATGAGGGTCAGCTGGTGCCAATGCCCACTGCAGGTCCTCAGGAGCAACCTGTTTGCCTTTTCCTTTATCAAGTCTGCAACCTGCAGTCTCATTCATACCCTCATCCATATGGTGCTCACTAGAATCTCTTAGAAACATCAAACTATCCATATCAGCAAAGTAAGACGGATCTCCCTCTTCATCAGAAATGTCCCCTATATGCTCAGGAATGAATACCTTCCCTTCACCCACTGACTCCAAATCCTGCTCCAATTCAAGCTGAGACGTCTTAACTTGTTTTGAGTCATTGGTCCTCTCCTGATTTTTACCACTCTGACTGGATTCAGATGACTCATGGTATGCAACTTTATCATTCTTCTCGGCGTCAGAAGCATTACCTTGACCCCTACCTTCATCACCCAATCTTGTTTTGAACCAATCTGGTTTGGGTGGGTAAGCAGAAGATTCCTCAATCTCAGGGATCCAATATATATTTATAGCCAACGAAATCAATGAACACCTCAGAGGACCCCCCAATCAGAGAAGGCTCCCTACAAGCAACCTTAATTCTAACCGGACCAGAATTATGCAAGGAATTGTTATCAATCTCCATAGGTTTACCAATCAACACTGCTAATTTTCTCATGTCTTTATCATTCCTGGCTACCACATGGACTCCCAATACTTTCACCCAAACTGTTTTCAGTTCTCCAAATGCATCAAGCACCCTATCAGACTCCTTCAAGTTAGCCTTGATCTTGAAACGTTGAAAACAGAAGAACTCAAAGCGAGTGAGACCCCTTCTAACTTCTTTTGATGAAAATTCAATAAGATACTGATCCAAACCAATATGTTTAACTTTCCAATTCCATTCAATCTCAAATAGATGTTGTAACTCAGTCTTGATTTTATCTTCTGAACACTCCCCCTCCTCAACTGTGAGTAAACCCACAACTGTTGCATTCACTCCAATTTTGCCCTGATTTCTAGATTGGATGAAATAGAATCCTTGATTCGTTAGCCCAAAACCATACAACTCCACAGCTGAAATCAGAGAAGATTTGTCCCCAAACTGGCCTTGAATCAAAGGGCATTTGGTAGATATATGGCCTGCCTGTTTGCATGTGTAACATAGGGTAGGGTTTTGGCACTGAGCTTGATGATGCCCTGTGAACCCGCAGTTATAGCAAATCAGCTCTTCCACCTTCTGATCCCTAACCCCCTACTGCTCTCTGCGAGGATACCCTGACCCAGAGCCATCTCCTTTCCACCCATCTGCAAACCGATCATCCTTTCTGCCCATCTCCCCCTTACGCCCCTCCCAATCATGTCAAGGACGAGGGCGAAAACCACCCTCTCCCAGACCGCGTGCATCACCACCTCCCCAGCCCTCAATCCGATCAAACTGCCGCCTCTTACCCCCAAAAAGATCCATATGACGAGAAGCAACGACTTCAGCAAAGGTTCTCGAATCAACTAACCTGGGTGCAGCGACAGCCACCCAACGAGCCTCAGCCCCAAACCGCCGCACCTCCGCCGGTCTCGTCGCAGACCCTAGTGAAAGAGTCGATGTGGAGAGTAGTGTATTTTTCGGAAACCAGAGCCACTTCGACCCTCCTGGGGACCACGAATGATCAAAGAGGTGCTCTAAAGAGAAGCCACCGGCACGTGGACGCGCAGGATTGCTCTGACTTGAAGATCTCACACCAACCACCCATGGCGGAGAGCTCCCACACGGCCCCGACTGACTTGAGGGACCATCATGCGGACTGCGGGAAGAGGACGCCCCACCCGACAGTCGCGGGGAGCCCGACGGAATTCACGAACAATCTTCGTCGGTCCGCAACGCGCGTCAGCGATCGTCGGGCGCCCTAGAGATGATGGTTGCCCCCATCAGCAGAACACAATTCTATCATCCTCCCGCACGCGCGGTTTTACTGTGTCTAACTTTCTTTTATTCCTAGCTATGGAAAAATTAATAGACTTACATACAAATTGAGATTCTTATCACTGTGCTCGATTAATTGCAACCTACAAGCTGTATGAGGTGACAGCATGAGCTGTCCTAGCTCGATCGTCTTCTCTCTCAATGAAATCTCCAGATCTTCGGGGTCGATCTCCAAAAACACGCTCTATACACACCAATTAACAGAAACAAGCCTTTTCTATGATAAAAAATGGAGTGTAGCATTGTTTTAGCATATTTACTATTTTTTCATGACCAAATTAATAAAAATTGTCATAATTGGTTGTCTTAGATTAGATGAGTTGCGAACTTGTGATTCTCTCGCTTGTCATAGTTGTTTCTCGGCTTCTCGCCCGTCACTCGACCGCGTGTGCTAATTAAGGGTGTGTTTGGTTCAGCTGTAGATTCTGAAAAAGCTACTGTGAGCTATGAGATGTGAAAAAGCTGCTGTGAGCTGTGAGCTGTGGAAAAGCTGAGAAGTTATTTGGTTGGAGTAGCTGTGGATTTCTGTTTTAATAGTAAATATCTGTAATACCCTTGATGTCACAAATACATAGTACTCCCTGGTAATGCAAGGATGATGTAGCAATTGAGTGCATTTCTAGATAAATTTGTTTTTGTTTTTGTTGTCTCACTGTTAATTCAAGAAAAATAATAATAATATATTTGGCATTTGGTAGTCAATAGTCATCAATCAATAGCTAGTAGTCGATGTTTTGTTTGAAAAATGCAACGACAACAAGATTGATCACTATGGCCGCACAAAATGAAATTTCAGTTTCTTTTTAAATTTGGTAATTTGATTCAATTACACCAAGAGGTTCAACTCCAACATGTAAGCCAACTCAAAAAACTTACATAAAATAAATTTATCTAATCTAAACTTGCAATTCTAACATAGATCCTGAAGGTACATCTACAATTGTAATCCGTACAAAATCTCCCTTCAAAATTCATTACAGAATCCTTAGCCAAAGATTGTTGTTTGTATCAGAAAGAAACATTTTTGAACCCAAATTTACAGAATCATTACGATTGCATTTTTGCAGGAACCATATGATCATCTATCTATGTTATCGTTTGTTCCCTGATCCTCTCATCAGCAAGCATGGACTGCAAAATTCACAACCTATCAGTTAATTTCAGATTGCTGCAAGAGACATCTCCAACCTAACAAGAAAGTGATGTTCAGAATTAACTATCTAGAATAAGACATAAGACATAGAACATGAACAAGAAATAAGCATACAACTTCAAGTGCAGAAACAACTTCAACCTGGTCCAGCACTTGATTGGATGCAATGAGTAAAAATTGCTGTCAACCACAACACCAAGAACTGTATCTTCTACAGAAGGTACATACTGCCAAAGAAAGAAAACTAAAAATCAGTGCGGGGAAATGAACATATGCATCGCAGCGGTATTTTCATTAATGGCAGTGGTGGGTAATTTTCACCAAACCATCCCGCGAGAAGCTGTGGAATCTGGGGTATACCAGCTTTCAGATTTGTACTATAAGAAGCTGCAACTTCCGAAAAAGTTGGCTAGCCCAGGAACCCGTTTGGTTCAGCTTCCAGCTTTCTGGCCAGGAAGCTGGTTGGAAAAGCTGAACCAAACGGACCCTAAGTGGTTTGCGTTGGCCTTAGCTTTAGCGCGCCATGGCGCCTTTCTAACGCTAGCTCTTTCGATTTTCTAACAATCACGTCCACGGTCGATTGTTAACTAATCCGTTCAATTCAAAAGTTAGATGTCGGTATTCTATCCAGAAATATAGGTATATTTATGGAGGTTAAGATTCTAAAAATTAGTTTATAAGAATACGAAGAAACTAATATTTTTTAAATTTTAGATTTTAGAGCTATTTTCATAATCTAAATCAGAATCTACCAAAAGCTATATGCAACCAAACGGACTAGCAGCTCCCTGTAGATGCGCGACATGAGTGTTATTTCCATGCGTACATGCATACAAGTCAAGGAAGGGAGGAGAGAGAGGACACGTGGATGAAGGGCAGCCTTCGGATCGCCGTGGCCGGCAAATCCGGCGCTGACACCTACGCCTCGTTGTGGCTGGAAAGAGCCGGGCGGCTCAGGTCGCAGTCACACCGGCCCACCAATCATACATTCTGACGATGCGTCGCCCGCAACTGTGCTGGCAGCACTGGACAAGAGTTTGCTGTTGTTTAGAGACGGGAGAGAGATAGATGGTAGCAGTATGCCAGTACTAGAATAGGAGACAAATGTACTCGCAGGATTCGTCTGCGTTGTGAATTTGTGGGGTGTTCTGGTTAGTCCGTGCGGCGGCGTGACTGTGTGTGAGCTTGCTGAGATTTAGGGATACTAGATGTTGGCATGGCGCGAATTGTAATGTTCATTGCGTCTATGATGCGCTATTGACACGCTTGCAGTGCTATTGACACGCTTGCAGTGACGCTGGTTTGATGTTCACCTCCGTCCAAAAATAACAATAATATAAGACTAAATAAAATACTTAATTTTAGAACATATATATAATTTATCATATAAGACTAAATAAAATACTTAATTTTAGAACATATATATAATTTTAACATTTAAGATAGTAACACTGGTTCACCGTATCTTAATATAAAAGTGTTGCAAATATGAAGAGAGATAAATAAAAGAGAAAGAAGAGTATTAATAATTAAGTCTAGCATGTATGGCGAAATCTCAGATAAAATTTTGGTACATAAGAGTTAGGAAACCTAAAATATCATATAGCATCCCCAAAAATCATACAGCAATGGTGTATAGTATAGTGCATTGAAGCATCCAAAAAACCATACATATAAAATGAAGCAATCAGATTCTGCAGAAACTTCTCAGCTGTTGGTTTCTCCCCATCAGCAATATCAGTCACAGCTTTCACAAAGATTGCTGGTGTTGAGAACATATCAGCAGCATATGCCACCAAGGCTGCCTAGAAAATAAGGAAAAGGAAAGTCAATTTGAGGTCTACAAATTACAATCTGGCATTGCAATTGA
>KE372708.1:409101-431342 GCA_000418225.1 Zizania latifolia | reverse complement strand
CTCAAGTAGTGCTTATTGCATATGTTTTAAATTTTCTTGAGTCTAGGTATGTCGTACTATCAAGAGGGATAAGTTGATCGTTGATCTAAAGCAAGTGCTCAAATCAATATCTTTCGTTGAAAGTTTTGAAATTTTTCCAAGTTACTTTTTAGTTTCTAGAAAACCGGATTGTCCGAGTTTAGCCGGACTATCCGAGATCTATTTTCTGTTGGATTTAATTTGCACCACGGACTGCACAGGTTCAAACCGGACAATCCGAAAATAGACTTCTGTTTGATTTTATTTACATGTCAGACTATCCGGATCCTAGCCGGACAATCCAAAAATATGGTTCTGTTCGATTTATTTTTCAAGCCAAATTGTTTGGACTTTGACCGGACTATCCGAAAATATGTTTCTGTTGAAATTTATTCTGAAGCCATAATATCTAGATTTTTGGCCGGACAATCTAAAAATTGCTCTCTGTTTAATTTTTATTCCGTGGTTCGGACTGTCCAGACTTTGGTCGGACTGTCCAAGAACTCTCTTCTGTTTAGACTTTTTTTTGCCCGAAATATCCGGACTTTGACCGGACTATTCGAAACACTCGTTCTGTTTTGATTTTATTTGGTCCGAATCATCTGGTTAAACCTAGACTGTCTAGATGTACAGTGCGTGATTTTTTACCCTAACAGACAGATTTGGTGCAGGGTATAAATATCCTTCCCCTCCATAATAAGGGGACGCGATTTTTGCAAACCAAGACGCCCTGCCATTTTTCACATCTTCTTCCTTGTGCTTTGATTCTTGCTTTTGGATCTTGAGAAAAGAAGAGTGATCTCTCCACACAATCTCCATGGGTTCTCGTGTGATTATTCTCTTGAGAGTTGTGTGGGTGTGTGCTTGTTTTTCTTGCTGGTTCTTCAGCACACGGCGTCGGATCACGTCAACAAGTCTATTACTCTTGAAGATTGAGGTCTCCTAGACGGCTAGACGTCGATCCGTGAGCACCCAAAGCATGTGAGTAATCGGATACGTTTGTACAAGCTTCACCTCGGTTTCAAGGAGGTAATTGAATAAAAACCAAGACTTACGAAGGTAAGTGCTTGGTGAGGATTAGAGACGTAGACGGAGACGTAGGATTTTCTCAACGGAGACGTAGGATCGAAAGATCCGAACTTTAGAAAAAAATCTTTGTGTCCTTATTATTCTTGCTAGTTTTGTTTTTCTGTCGATCCATCAATATGCTAGCAAGTTTAAGTCTCGTTGAATTCATTGGGTAGATTACTTTCCGCATTGGTTATTGTTTCAGATCTGTTTTGCCCAGACCATTCGGTTACTCCTGGACAGTCCGGACCTCTAATAGTTTTTAATCTTGTCTAGCTGCCGGAGTATTCGACTATAGTCCGGATAGTCCAGGTCTTGGAGGTTTGAACTAACCTATTTTATTGAGAAATTTCAGATTGCCTATTCACCCTACTCTAGATAACTTTCAATTGGTATCAGAGCAGACTCTTTCTTAAAGGCTTAACCGCTTGAAGAGAAAATATGTCTAAAGAGTCAAATTCCACCGGCACCGATAAGAATAGTGTTGGAGGAAAGAAAGGCATAACATATCCTTTTGACTACTCCGAGCTAAATATTAGTGATAATTATCTCTCTGTGCTAACTGATCAGGCACTTTACTTCGATGGTATACACTATGCGGCATGGAGACATAAGATGAAATTGCACCTAATCTCTATGCATCCAAAAATTTGGAAGATTATATGTACATGTGTAGACGTGGATGACTCAAATGAGAATGATCATCAATTAACTGCTGATGAAGAACAAGCTATCCACCACAATGCTTAAGCAGCGAGTGTTGTACTTGCCGCGTTGAGTCCAGAAGAATTCAATAAAGTTGATGGACTTGAAGAAGCTAAAGAGATTTAGGAGACTTTGCAAGTTGCTCATGAAGGAACCTCTTCTGTCAAAGAATCAAAGATAGAGCTTCTTGAAGGGAAGCTCAAAAGATTTATCATGGAAAACGATAAAACACCTCAAAAAATGTATGATCACCTTATGGTCCTTGTTAATAAAATCAAGGGTCTTAGAAGTGAAGAGATGACCGATTATTTTATTGTGAAGAGATTGCTTTGAGCTATAGTGCCAAGGAATCCTACCTTGATGACTTTAATCCGTGAGCGAAAAGAGTTCACGAAAATAACTCCAAGTGATGTGCTAGGGAGAATAATAACACATGAGCTAATAGAAGAAGAAGCCAAGAAAGTCAAAGATCTTGCCAATCTTTACAATAATAAGGGCAAAGATGTGGCTCTCAAAGCTAAGAAGAAAGAAAAGTCAAGTGATGATGAAAGCGATGATGAGGAGTTTGCGTTATTTGTCAAGAAATTCAAGAAGTTCATAAAGAAGGGTGGCTTTGACAAGCATAAGAAAAAGGGTGACAAATCAAAGAAAAGTAAGTCAAAGAAAGGATGCTATGAGTGTGGTGATCTTGGCCATTTTATAGCCGATTGCCCCAAGAAGAAAGAGCAAAAAAGCAAAGAAAAGCAAAAGTACAAAAGGGAAAGAAAGCCGATCATGCTCACATTGGAGAGAAGTGGAACTCCGACTCTGACTCTGAGTCCGAGTCAGATTCTGACTCAAGCAATAAGAGAGTCGCCATCGTCGCCTTCGCCAACATCACAACTCTAAAGCCTTCACTATTTAGCGATTCGAGCGACGACGACGTCATCTCCCCCAAGTACTTTATGGCTAAAAGTAAGAAGATAACTATGATGGATAAATCTTTAGATAAAAATGATCATAGTGATTCTAGCGATAATGAATCTAAATTTGATGATACCATGTTTAAAAGTATGAATAAACAAGTTCTATCAAAATTTAAAAAGCTTATGGAAATAATAGAGTCGTAAGAAGCAATTTTAGAAAAACAAGAGGACCTTCTCATTAATGAGAAGGAGAGGAATCTTGAACTAGAGATGCTTCTTGCTAAGAAGAAGAAAAAAGTAGATAAGTTGACTAAGCAATCTTGTTTAGTAAATGAGTCTAATGAGGAATTAGAGGATAAACTTAAAACTCTTAAAAGTGAGCTTATTCTCTTGAGAATAATAAGAGCCTTGAAGAGAGAGTTGAGTCTCTAATGACTCATCCTATTTCTATTCTTTCTGTTGCGTCCACAAGCAATGGTTGTGCTAAATGTTATAATCTTGATATTACTACTTATGAGACTAACATGAAACGAAATTGAAGTATTGAGAAAGGAAAATAAAAGGCTTAGCACCTTGGTAAGTTATGTGTGCATGAAAGCCTACAAGATAAATGATGCATTATACAAGACACTCAACACCCAAAATAATATGAAGAAAAGAGGTCTTAGATATCATCCAAATAAAAGCAAGAAAAATACAAGAAAAAAGTACAAGGGTAAGGAGATCATCAAGTTTGTAAAGAAAGAACAAAGTTCAAAGAAGATCAACAATAAGCTCTTTGCTCCACAAGCTACCTTTTATGTATCATATCTTCTTAGGAGAAACTACCGTGGTAAAGTCGTTGCTCAGTTTGTTGATAGTAAAAGTGAAAAGTGAAAGTACATCTTAATGCATCTATGCCTCTAATTTATTTTGGTGTTTCAATGACAACGGATGTTGGGACTATTCTAATTTTCATCAATGATGTGTTAGGTTAACCGGAGGAGTATTCTAATTTTTAAATTGCCTATTCACCCCCCTCTAGACAACTTTCAAAAAGTCATTGAGATGCATATGGATTCCTAAAGTTCTTGTGATTAACATTGAAGGACCCAAAAATGTTTGGGTACCTAAAAACAAGAACTAATCTATTTTGTAGGAATACTCCTCTAGCAGATCTAGTTGGGTGATGGATAGTGGATGTATAAATCACATGACGGGAGAAAGGAGTATGTTCATCTCATTTGAGACAAATCAAGATAATCATGAATCTATTGTATTTGGTGATAATGGAAAAGGAAAGGTACTGGGAGTAGGTAAAATTTCTATCTCAAATGGTAATACTATTTCTAATATTTTACTAGTTGAGTCTTAAAGTTATAACTTGCTTTCAATATCTCAGTTATACGAAATTGGTTATAAACGTGTTTTTACTAATGAGGCTGCGACTGTTTTGAGAAGTAGTGATAATTCCATAGCTTTTACGGGTAAGTTGAAAGGAAAGTTTTATTTAGTTAATTTTGATCTAGATAAAGTTGAACCAGAAACTTGCTTGGTGGCTAAGACTAGCATGAGTTGGTTATGGCAACGTCGACTAGCTCATATTGGGATGAGGAACTTATCAAAACTTCTTAAAGGGGAACACATCCTAGAACTAACAAATATTGTGTTTGAGAAAGATAGATTGTATAGTGCATGTCAAGCAGGTAAACAAGTTAGAGCACCGTACACCACCAAGAACATCATGACAACAAGGAGGCCACTAGAACTTCTACACATGAACCTTTTTGGACCAGTGGTGTACCTAAGCATTGGCGGTAACAAATATGGTCTAGTTATTGTTAATAATTTTTCTCGCTTCACTTGGGTATTCTTTTTGCATGATAAGAGTGAGACACAAGGCGTATTCGAAAGCTTTGCAAGAAGAGTTCAAAATGAGTATGAAGTCAAAATCAAGAAAGTGAGAAGTGATAATGAAAGTGAATTTAAGAATACTCAAGTTAAAGAATTTCTTGATGAAGAAAGCATTAAGCATGAGTTCTCCATGCCCTATGATCCATCTCAAAATAGAGTGGTGGAATGGAAGAACCGAACTCTAATTGAAGCAGCAAGAACAATGTTTAATGAGTATAAAACTTCAGACATATTTTAGGCAGAAGCGATCAACACTACATGTCATGCGATCAACTGTCTGTATCTACACAAAATTCTTAAAAAGAGGGCTTATGAGCTTCTAACTGGTAACAAGCCAAATATTTCATATTTTATAGTTTATGGAAGTAAGTGCTTTATTTTGAGTAAGCGACCAAGAAACTCTAAATTTGCCTCTAAGGTCGATGAAAGTTTCTTGGTTGGTTACGAGTTAAATGCACATGCCTACCATGTTTTCAACAAGACCTCTCAAATTATTGAAGTTACTAGAGATATAACCTTTGATGAGACTAATGGATCTCAAGTAGAGCAAGTTGATCCAAGTGTTATAGGTGAAGAACTTCCATGTGAAACAATAAAAAATATGTTAATTGGAGATATAAGACCAAGGGAAGAACAGTCAATGGATCAACAAGTACGAGTAGAATAAAGCAAAATACAAGAAATTCAAGAGCAAGAGGTGGTGGACAAGGAATAAGAAGTTCAAGAGGAAGTGGATCAACCACCAGTACAACATTAAAGCATTCATCAAGGCATCCAAAGAGACCATCCCGTGGACAACATCCTTGGTGATCTACGAAGGGGGGTAACCACACGATCTCGATTAGCAAATTTTTATAAATGTTACTCTTTTGTGTCTTCTTTGGAACCAGTTAAGGTGAAAGAAGCTCTTGAGGATGCGGATTGGGTGATGGACATGCAAGAGGAACTCAACAACTTCAAAAGGAATAAAGTTTGGACATTAGTGGAAAGACCGAAGCAGAACGTAATTGACATAAAATGGGTCTTCCGCAACAAACAAGATGAGAATAGCGTGGTCGTAAGGAATAAAGCTAGATTGGTGGTACAAGGCTTCACGCAAATTGAAGGTTTAGATTTTGGTGAGGCGTATGCACCTGTTGCTAGGCTAGAATCTATTCGTATATTATTGGCCTTTGCTACTCGCCATGATTTTAAGCTTCACTAAATAGACGTGAAAAGTGATTTCCTAAACGGTCCAATCACTAAGTTAGTATATGTGGAGCAACCACCAGGCTTTAAAGTTCCTAAATATCTAAATCATGTGTTCAAGCTCCAAAAGACGCTCTATGGGCTTAAACAAGCATCTAGAGCATGGTATGAATGCCTTAGAGACTTTTCTACTCAAAAATGGCTTTGAAATAGGCAAAGTTGATCCTACCCTCTTTACTAAGCATTTTAATAATGATTTCTTTATTTGTTAAATATACGTCGATGACATTATATTTGGTTCTACTAACAATGATTTCTGTGAGAAATTTAGTAGAATAATGACCAAAAGGTTTGAAATGTCAGTGATGGGAGAGTTGAAGTTCTTTCTTAGATTCTAAATCAAACAACTCAAAGAAGACACCTTCGTCAGTCAAACCAAGTATATTAAAGACATGCTCAAGAAGTTTGACATGGAGAATGCCAAACCCATCAAGACCCCTATGCAAACCAACGGGCATCTTGATCTAAATCAACAAGAAACCAACATCGACCAAAAGGCAAAGGAAAGAGACCTGCCACTGGACAATCCAGTCGAAGCGATGACATCCTTCAACTTGTCCGGAGAAAGGTCCAAGAGCCCTCATTGGTTGGCGGGGTCATTCCTCGATCCGAAGTCAATTATATGAGGCGGACCATTGAGGCGGGGAAGGAGAGGAATGAAGATCCCCGGGTATATATGAGGGATGCGTCGGATTATCGATTCCACTTGGGCTTCTAACAAGACTACTACAAGAGTGTCATGTTGCCCAAGAGGAACCCGGTAGTACAGATGCAATGGATCAACTGGGCTACGATGAAGAAAAAGGGTAATCCAGTATTCAACCAGGTGATCCACATCTGCCAGACCAAAATCTCTATGGCCTCATGGAGATCAAGCAGGACTGGTGTAAGGAAGCAATATGCTAATTCTACTCCACTCTTTTTAAGACCGTGGACAATTATGAGCCATCTTTCCACTGGCGACTGGAGGGAGTCGAGTATGGGGTCACACTCAGTGACTTCGCTTCTATCTTGGGTCTAGACGCAAATGACCTCGCAACATACCGTTTGGACACCGAGCCCATGCTTGGAGCTGATGCAATGCCTTTTCTGTATGAGCTGGGTTCAGTGTTTGGAGGCAAGATAGAGGGTCTCTCCCCAGTGTTCTCAATTTTGAACATTTTGTTCTGGAAGACTCTACTGCCTAAGCTCAGTGACAGGACCTCATTGCTAGGTAATGCCTGCAATCTACTGGCGGTCATGAGGGAGGACCGTGGTACGTTCAGTGTTTCTCGGTTCCTTTGGAGTGAGATCTAGACCACCTCAATCCGGACAATCCAAAAATAAGCTTCTGTTTGATTTTATTTACATGTCGGATTGTCCGGATTCTAGCCGAACAATCCAAAAACATGGTTTTGTTCGATTTATTTTTCAAGCCGGATTGTCCGGACTCTGACCGGACTATCCAAAAACATGTTTCTGTTGAAATTTATTCTGAAGCCGGAATGTCCGGATTTTTGGCCGGACAATCCAAAACTTGCTCTCTGTTTGATTTGTATTTCGTCGCCTGGACTGTTCGGACTTTGGTCGGACTGTCCGAGAACTCTCTTCTGTTGGGACTTATTTTGGCTCGAAATATCCGGACTTTGACCGGAATGTCCGAAACACTCGTTTTGTTTTGATCTTATTTGGTCCGGATCATCCGATTAAGCCCGGACTATCCAGATAAACAGTGCGCGATTTTTTACCCTAGCGGATAGATTTGATGCAGGGGTATAAATACCCTTCCCCTCCATATTAAGGGGATGTGATTTTTGCTAACCAAGACGCCCTGCCATTTTTCACATCTTCTTCCTTGTGCTTTGATTCTTGCTTTTGGATCTTGAGAGAAGAAGAGTGATCTCTCCACACAATCTACACGGGTTCTCGTGTGATTATTCTCTTGAGAGTTGTGTGGGTATATGCTTATTTTTTCTTGCTGGTTCTTGAGCATACGGCATCGAATCACATCAACAAGTCTATTACTCTTGAAGATTGAGGTCTCCTAGACGGCTAGATGTCGATCCGTGAGCACCCAAAGCATGTGGGTGACCGGATACATTTGTACAAGCTTCACCTTTGCTACAAGGAGGTAATTGAGTAAAAACCAAGACTTACGGAGGTAAGTGTTTTGTGAGGATTAGGGTTGAAAGAGACCCGGCCCCTTGGGGGTAAGTGTTTGGTGAGGATTAGGGTTGAAAGAGACCTGATCGCTTGGGGTTTCCTCAATGAAGACGTAGGATCGGAGGATCCGAACATTAGGAAAAAATCTTTGTGTCCTTATTGTTCTTGCTAGTTTTGTTTTTCTATCGATCCATCTATATGCTAGCAAGTTTAAGTCTCGTTGAATTCATTGGGTAGATTACTTTTCGCATTGGTTACCATTTTAGATCTGTTCTGCCTAGACCATCCGGTTACACCCGGATAGTTCAGACCTCGGATAGTTTTTAATCTTGTCTGGGTCCTGGAGGTTTGAACTAACCTATTTTATTGAAAAATTTTAGATTGCCTATTCACCGCCCCCTCTAGGCAACTTTCAGGAGGCGGGGAAAGGCGTGGCCCAGCGAGGCGGCGTAGGGCAGGGAGGCACGGGTCGCGGGGCGCAGAGGCTCTATGGCACGATGGCGAGGTGACGTGGTGGCAGCATACAATAGCGCGGCAACGAGGTGGCGCGGTGACAGCAGAATAGCTGGAGAGACAGGAAAGAGAGAAGCTGGAGGTGAAAGGAAGTGTATAGCACGAATCCTGAAGCATAATTAGATTGTTACAAATAACTAGGCCTAATGTGCTTTTTATTTCAAATAATCCGAATAGAAGTTATCCGGATTATTTGAATCTGAATCTGTATCCATTGGATTTCAACGATATCATATTCGTTTCTGTATTCGAAAAAATCCGAATCTAAATCCGTATCCAAAACAAAAAAATCCGATTCTGAGATGAAAACTATCCGAATCACCTTCATCCCTAGCTCCAAGGTCCAAACACATTTAGGTTACCTCACACCCATTTTAAACATTAACTAAAATATACTATGTCCATCTTACAAAAAATTACTTTCAAGATAAAGTTAATAAATAAGTGATGAAGTGACTCTTATTAAAAATAGTATTTGTTAAATGCTATGGAATAAGTATATAATATTGTAGTAATTAAACTTTTTTATTTGTAAGTATTTTATGATAAAACTGAGGAAACAAAAATGGAATACTTTTGGGATGGACAGAGTCTCTTCTTGCAACACGCAATATGATTTGTCAAAACACAAACAGCTAGTGTTATGTTAAAAAGTCAACGAAATCTCATGAATTTCACAGATAACAATCAATCAGTTGGTGCATAGTACTCTCCGGTATAAAAAGAGTCGTTTAGGACATGATTTCAGACACCAAGTAGTGAATAATTAGATGTTATTTTTTCTTGTTTGCTTGTATTAAATAGTATTCAAAGTCTCTTGTATTCAATGGTCTCCTTCTCTCCGCTAGTTACTGGCTTTAACTTTGAAGCGAGAGGTAGGAGTTTGATTCCTGCGGCCTTATTTTTTGCGCGATTTTTGCATGGCGTGTCATAGATTATTTTTTGCATGGCATGCACTGCACGCGTCTCACCTTCTTTTTGCATGGTGCTCGTACTTTTTGCATGGCATGCATTGTGCGCGCCGCAGGTTATTTTTTTGCATGGCGCTTGTACTTTTTACAAGGTGCATGCGTGTCGCAGCTTGCTTTTTGCACTGCACGTGTAATCATTTTTTACGCACGTCGGAGGCCGATGATTTCTGCATGGCGCACATCGCTATTTTTTGCGTGCGTCGGAGGCTGACGGCTCATTTCGTGGTCTATTTAAACATCACAAAAATGAAGCTTGTTGTGCAACCGAACGAACAAAAAAAATCCCAAACAAAATATAGGAGAAGATGGCCATGAACTTGGAGCCGGAACAATGCTTCATCGTCGACGTCGATCTAAACGTGGAGCCTCCATGGGAAGATCATAATGGTAATACGGTTCTTCTTTTTCATTTGCCGTGCAACTATTTGTTCATATGCCATCGGTACTTAGTTTTCTTTTAAATAGTGTTTAATTTAAACATGGAGTCACAACATGTTGGTGGGATCGATTAAACTTTGAAGCACATGTAGACGACATTGCTGGTAAGTGCAACGTACTTCAACTTTGTGAATAACATCTTTCTCTCTGTTTTGACGGTGTTCCAATTCTGTTCACTAATTATGGATGTTTCTTGTTCACTAATGATGGTTCTTGTAATTAATTTTAGGTACTGGTAGGAGGAAAGATATGACTGATGATGTAAGAAAACAAGTGTATCAAAGCTTGTTAGCTAGAAGCACAAATGGAAAACTAGCAAAGCATGCTATTGGCCAAGTTGCTACACAATTTGGATTATATATCCGTATTGTTCAGCGTTGGTGGAATAAAGGTAAAGGAAACCTTGATCATGGCATTCTAGTTAACCTTGATCATGGCATTCTAGTTATTGTTGGTTCAAGAAACAGAGGTAGATTAGGTCATAAGCCAATTTCAGTTAATTTGGAGCCATTGTGTAATGTTGCCCTTAAGGACAGAATGACTCTAAAAGATGTGAGTAAAATTCTAGGTATTAGAAAATCCAAGCTTATTAGGTTCATGCGACAAGGTCATCTTAGGCACCACTTAAATAGCATAAAACCACACTTAACCGATGTAAACAAGAAGGCTAGTCTACAATGGTGTGTGAATATGGTTGAACATGAAAGCTTGCTCGATAATCCAAGGTTTAAGTGTTTGTTTTACCATGTTTTCATTGATGAGAAATGGTTCTTTGCTACTCAGAAATCTAAAAAGTATTACTTGCTTCTCGATGAAGATGAGCCACACCGTACATGTAAGAGCAAGAACTACATCCCTAGACTCGTGTTCTTTTTCGCAAGTGCTCGGTCAAGATTTAACAATGGAGTTTGCACTTTTGATGGAAAGATTGGTTGCTTTCCTCTTGTGACTTATGTACGTGCTAAAAGAAATAGTATGAACCGGCAAGGTGGGACATGGGTAGTGAAGCCCATCACTTCAATCACTAGAGACATCATTAGAGAGTGCATGGTTGAGAAGGTGTTGCTAGTTATTCGAGCGACGTGGCCACGCGAGGGTATCAACAAACCAATCTACATCGTACAAGATAATGCACCATCCCATTTAGAACTTAATGATCCAGTATTTTATGAAGCTGCTAAGCAAGGAGGTTTTGATATTCGGTTAATCTGTCAACCGCCCAATTCATCGGATTTTAACATTCTAGATTTGGGATTCTTTCATGCTATATAAAACATTCAATACAAGAAGATTGCAAAAACAGTTGAAGATCTTGTTCTAGTCATCCATGAGGTAAAACAATATTAGAATTATGCAAAATAAAGTTCAATATCGGTTTTATACTAACTATTACTTGTTACAATCATGAAATAGGCATTCCATGAGTACCGTCCATGAAAGCAAACAGAATTTATGTAACACTTCAACTAGTTTTGAAGGAATGCATGAAGGTTACATGTTCAAATAAATTCAGAATTCCTCATATGAATAAAGAAAAACTAGAGAGACAGGGTCGGCTTCCCTTGTAGATCACTTGTGAGACGTCGTTGTTAGTTGATGTTATGGCTTCCCTTGCTGCATGAAACATGTATAAATGCTTAATTATTGTGATCTTGCTTCTACTATGTAATGCGATGGAAATGTTTAGAACATTGCTACATTTACCTTCATCAATCTCAACATGTCAAGGATATGACCCCTGGGTATCCCATGATGGGCTTATCAGCCTGGATTAAGAGTAAACCAAGTTCAACATTGGAGTCCGGTATGATCCATGAAGGAGGTTTGGTCCCTATAAAGAAGGTTAAGTCCTTATTTGGGAACCAAATCCTAGATCTGGTATGAAGAGATATATTTATACTAGAATCCTTATAATTAGAGAAATAGAACCCGAGTTTGGCATATAATCTTAGGTATTATAGAGTCCTGGGTTGTTGGGCTCACCTCCTGAGTATATAAACGAGGCAAGGCACCCCCTAGAGACATCTAATCTCAAGTTATTCTTCTTACTTTCGACGTCTTAAGCCTTCATAACTTAATTGCATTGCATTATAAGTTTAGTCACCATATTATAAACCAAAACACTAGACGTAGGGCTATTATCCTCTGGGAGACCTGAACTAGTATAAATCTTGCCTCTTGTTTACTTGAGTCGACCATCGGGTTTGAAGGCGCTGCACTTACCTTACACATATAATGACACCTCGGGTACCACCTTGGGTGAACTGCTCGGTGATTCACCAATAGTTGACGTGCCAGGTAGGGGATCATGGTGACTTTCAGCAAGATACAATGGCATCACCACGCTGTGTCACTCATTTAAGTACTCTTGTATAGTTACCCTTAAGTGAATAAAGCTAAACTTTATTTTTACGTACTCCGCATCATACGCTTTATCGCTGACCCGCTAGGATCAACCCCTCTTGAGTTGGTGCAAAATGTCATACGCCTAGCTCACCGGTTGTGCCCCTATGAAGCAGCTCTAGGTTTGTCACTAATAACCGTGTGGGTGAAAAAGAGCTGGCGTTAGCGCCTCTCTCGGCACGCGGCCACTTGCTAAGATTCTCGAGGGCTCGAGTTCTTAGCCCTAACTTTTTCAAAGCTCTGAAGGGCCCAAAAACTCATGACGCCTGATGTTGGGTTGGCGCATAAGTGGCATCAGTTCTCTGTGCCTAAGACTATACGGCTATACTAGAGACTCAGGTCCTAACCCTAGCTATGCAAAGGAGTTAACAAAATCCAAAGCTCCAAAGCTCTCGGGGACTCGCGCTGCCTGATGTCGATAGGCATGTATGTGATATGAGATCCCTGCGCTGAGTAGTATGTGGCTTAGCCCAAGTTTCTCAGGATGCTAGTGACTTTGGTACACAAAAATTTACAAGACATTAAAGATCTTCATCCCTAGATAAACAAAGTTTCGTCACAAAAATTTACACCAACTTTCTACTTTTAATTTTTGCAGAAGCCAATCACTCTCAGTAGGTGCTGCCGACTGCTCGGGATCTTTGGCAGGTGGCAAGAGCTCGAGGTCCTCGACCATGGACACAGCAAGACCCTCCAACTCCTGGTAGCCATCCGCTCGAGATCTGCCTAAGGGGAGTGCGCCCAGACATACGCAAGGGCACGCTCAATCCCATTCCTCGACTCCAAAAGCAATTAGTAGAGCTTGCAACGCTTGAGTTCCTCGTGCACCTGAGGACTCGCAAGCTCGGGTGCTCACGCGCCCAAGGCCTTGTGTGCTCGGGGGCTCGTGCTCACGAGGGATCACGTGCTTGGGGCTCATGTGCCTGAGGCCTTGTGTGCTCGAGGGATCACGCACTTGGAGGCTCATGCACCCGAGGCCTCGCGTGCTCGGGAGCTCATGCGCCTGAGGCCTTGCGCGCTCGAGGCTTGAGGCTTGAGGATTATGAGCTTGGATACTGAATCTCAGGGGGCTCGAGGTCGATTGCGCTTGAGGCCACGGTGGCCCAAGGGTCTCGATGACCGTCTTCTTTTAACAAACTTTGCTCGAGCAAGAGCAAGCCAAGAAGACAAGACGCACAACAAATTTTCATCGACACCCAAAGAGCTTCAAAGGATTATCAAGGACCAGAGTTCTAGAAGACTTTCACCGCAGATTATTTTTGACCCTCGAGCTAAATGTTTCATTTAATTCAAGGCTCAGGAGCTATATCGTGTGGGTGTACATATACGGTGCACCTCATATGAAGAAGAGGCTTAAAACTTTTTTCAAGACTATTAGACTTCAGTAGGAGTACAAAGATCTAAATCGAAGGATGAGCTCCTCTCAGCTTGTTTAGTCGAAGGTTTTTCAACGTCTTAAGCCTTCATAGCTTAATTACGTTGCATTGTAAGTTTAGACACTATATTATACACTAAAACACTAGACGTAGGGATATTATCTTTTAGGAGGCCTGAACCAGTATAAATCTTGGCTCTTGTTTACTAGAGTCGATCATCGGGTTTGAAGGCGTTGCGCTTCTCTTATACATCTAATCACCACCTCAGGTACCCCCTTGGTTAAACTGCTCAGTGATTCAACGACACAACACCTTTGACGGACTCTTTCTTTTTGCGGATATCATCGAGCTTCTTGAGCACCTGCTGAGGTAACACGAGTGTCGCACCATCCATATTCACTTCATTGACATCGGGAATAAGTATCTCGCAATATAAATCATCGAGACTATATATCCATGATATGACCATGTAGTCGTTGTGCATGAGTTCACAGCGATGACATGGCTTCCCACGTGCGAGGTGGCATGTATCAAGGTCCTTGATGTCATGCACTCTGCCACAGTGACCGCATGTAGGAAGCAGCGTGACGTCCTCTAGCACGAGGTCCTCCTCTTCATCCTTAGAGTCAGGAACAACGGGCGTGGCGTCCTTCGCAAGCTCATCCATGCTCATTATCTAGAATTCTAGACTCAAAGGCTACGAGTGCGAGCAGTTGGTGTCACCCACGCGTGTGCACGCTAGCTCGATCGATCGATCGCACGGACGCCTCTCCTCCTCTCACCTCTTTACCGCCCACAATGTCGACCACCACAGCTGCCTACCTCCCACTCCAAGCCTCCACATAGGTGGGCCCCATGCTTCTCGAGTCGTTCTCGGTCGCCGGTGCGCGATTCCCCCGCTGGGCCACGGGGCACCAGGTTGCGGTGAGAGAAAAGCTCTGGTTGTAGCACGAGACAATCAGCTTGTTATCTAGGCGCTGGTTGTAGCCGCACGAGGGTACGCAAGGAGCCTGCATGCACCTACGCTAGAAGTAAGGCACACACGGGATACGAAGCAATAAATTAAATGGTGTCCGCATGTAGCCAAGGGTAGAACAGGGAGAAAAGCTCCTCAAAATTAAAAACGACATGTTTTATGTGACTTTAGTAGAACACCAAAATGACTTGTATTTCTGTACCAGAGGAAGTAGTACTAGAATGTATGCGACTACTCTAGCAAGTGATATATAATACGATAAATCCATTACAGAAAAATCACGGGGATCAATTCTTCTGAGCCAAACTTGGCGTAGTCCAGAACTCCGCATCCTCAACAAAAGCACATGACTAGCATTTGGTTGAAGGCAAGGGTGGATGTGATGAGATGATTCAATTTTTGGTTGGATGGGATGATCTTTTTTGGTTGGGTGGATGAAATCATTCAGTTTTTGTTTGGTTGAAAATAGAACGGGATGAGCCGGTAGGGAGGCGATAGCAATGGCACGGGACGGCAAGGAGGCACCGGTGGTGTGGGTTGGCTTGGAGACAACGGTGGCGGCGTGCATCGACGGGTCGGGAGGCACTAGCATAGGCGTGGGCTGGTGGGTAGGGAGGCGTCGGTGCAGTCGTGGGTAGGTGGGGAGGCACCGACGATGATGGCAGGGGCGAGGAGCTGATGGTGACGATGCCAGCAAGTGGGGAGGCACTTGCAGGAGGGTGGATGAATCCATCCACCTAATTATTTATGGACCCATCCAACATCTCGAGGGAATATTCTCTCAAGATGGATGATCTCATCCATCTCATCCGTGAACCAAACACATGTCATCCACCCTAAAAACTAGATGGAATGATCCCATCTAGCTTCATCTAGTCGATGAAACGTGCCCTTAGTAATTTGTTACTCTTGAAAGGATGATTTTGTGATAATGGTATCCGCTCTCAAATCTGCATGGCGGCGTTATCCAAACTAGAATTCATGTCTTGGAATAGCTATTAGAATTTGAGTGGATGCAAAATGAACTTCATGAATATAACTGATCCTTATCTAGAACATGCAAGAAAGATTTGTCAAGATTTCATCCCTAATCATCTCCATGGACTATGAACTTGAATGGACGATGATGTGCTAAGCATCATGGACAAAGTACCCAATGGCCCATTTCTGTAAGATTGCAGGCCAGAGTTTTCAAAGTAGTCCTAAATTCAGAACATAATAAGCTTTGATTTAGATCGCTGCCATTGATTTTGATCAGGAATTTTGCTTTTGGGTCCTATGTTTCTTCCGGCGCTATCCTCGCTGCATGTTTGCGACTGGTGTGATGTGAGCACTATTCTTCTAGTGTTAGATAAATCTATCTTTGAAGTTACTTAATCTCCTCCAATCACTTCAGAAGTTCAGATGGTTGTTCCAGTTCTCATGGCAAAGTTAGCTTAACCAGATCAGGTTCAGCGCTTCAGCAAGCAGAAGTGATGATGACATCAGTTCTATCGATATACACATACAAACCTTTTGAGCTAAGAATACAAGAATCGATGACTCGCGTACATGCACATCAACTTAGCCATCAGGTGAATGTTTTTCTATGTTTGTATAAAAATATCAAAGTTTGCCAAACACCTTGATATGAAACTGGTTGATTAATTTATACTAAAGGAGAACCACCACCAAAAGAAAGATAGGTATATGCATATATGAGAGTTACTGTATCAAGAGGATCAATGATGCTGGAGGCAAACTTGGCGTAGTCCAGAACACTGCATCCTCAACAAGAGCACAAGACCGATATCTACAACCACAAGTTAGATATGTGTTAGTATATCAAAGAAGATTTTGTGATAATGGTATCTGATCTCAAATCTGCATGGACCACGTCATCCAAACTTGAATTCATGTCTTGGAATAGCTATTTGAATTTGAGTGGATGCTAAATGAACTTCATGAATACAATTGATCCTTACCTAGAACATGCAAGAAAGATCTGTTAAGATTTCATTCATATTCATTTCCATGGACTATGAACTTGAATAGACGATGATGGGCTAGGCCTCAGGGACAAAGTACCCAATGGTCCATTTACGTAAAACCGCAGGAGTCAATGTACGTAGTCTTAAATTCGGAATAGAATAGGCTTTGATTTAGATCGCTGTCATTGATTGTGATCAGTAATTTTGCATTTGGGTCCTATGTTTCCGACGCTTTCCTCACTATGAATCTACGATTGGTGTGATGTGAGCACTGTTCTTCTGGCGTTTGATAAATCTATCTTCAAAGTTACTTAGTCCTCCAATCACTTTAGAAGTTCAGATGGTTGTTCCAGTTCTCATGGCAAAATTAGCTCAACTAGATCGGGTTCAGCGCTTCAGCCACAAGGAGTAGCCACTTGGTTGGCTTCACCTTATCAGTTAGCAAATGGCGTTGCAGCACTCATGCAGGGACTGATAGTATTAATCTTGTACTCCTGACAATATTCAGTGTATTCTACTAACATTGTCTGATGTAACTGATGATGAAATGAGGCATGTTCCGCGTTGGTTTGTGTGGCATGTAATGTCGAGTTATTGGCTTATTGCTGATGTTCGTTTTTTTCCAAGGACCAATTTTTGATTTCAGATGAATAAAAATTTTAGTAAAAACTTACAGTAGCGATCAGTAATCACAAACGAAAAACATGGCCCAGAGTAGTTTGGCGATCACAACTCCAAAAGTTATGCATCCAGTCTATGTCATCGGAGCAGCAGCTTCAGTCGACCTCCTTCAGGAACCCCTTGATGGTCTCCTCAAGCTCTTTGCGGTCCGTTTTCTCAAACGAACTCCTGTCCGTCCCCGTTTCAGAGCTCTGCATTAGCAAAAACAGATCCCGGCTAATTGATAACACAATATTGTTTAACCTGCAAGATGCAGTAGAATCTCTGCTTGCGGCACTGTAATGCTAAAGAACGGAAGTGACAAATCTCAAATGTTTGCCGATTGCCACACGCCCACACACCTTGATCTGAAACTGGCTAATTAATTTCTGCTTAAAAGAAAGTACCACCACCAAATTTATGCTAAAAGAGAGAACTACCACCAAAAGAACGACTGGTATATGCATACATGAGAGTTAAAGTTTTACCGTTGATCGCTTCTGCCTCTTCTGTGACGCTGCCACAATATTCTTCGCCTCCAGCTTTTCCATCAGCTCCTGGCACTGCGTGGCTCACAGGGAGGAGTGCAACAATACCCACGACATCTGTAAGTATCTAAGAGCAATTGCAGATAACAAAGAGAGCTAAGCGAGGACACAAGAGTTACCTGTCTAACAACTGCCTTGTAGTCTTGCCTGCACTTGGCTTGCCTCATCTCGACCTCATCAGACATCTGATGTAGCAAAGTGCCAAACTACTGGTGCAATTCAACCTCTAATTTTGCGGCGAGTTTGCAAGCTAGCTGGGTTTTTATAGAAGGTTTTCACTTTATCCTTTCTCAATGGATCAGATGACGTACACACCTACCCATTCATAATGGCCAGAATAAAAATACTAGCTCTGATTCCTTTGACGTTTTAAACTTTTGCACAATAATTAAAAAATCAACTTAAATAATATTGTTCTCCTTTATTTGTTCTGCTTTTAAAACTTTAAAATTTGTTTATTTATGAGACAAGTAATATTTATATCAGAAGGTGAAACGTGGAAGAAAAATTAAAAACCACTAAAAATACTAAAATAGCTAAATTTAGAAAAAGCGCGCACAATAATAATCAGTTACTACTTTCCGCTCAAAAACCGGCAGGCCGGAAGGCGGAAACAATGGTTTGACACGGCGCTGCATCACCAACCCAACCGGCCCATCTCCGAACCGACTTACCCCCAGCCTCTACTGGTAAATAAAATATCCCCGACCTCACGCACGCCGAGTCGAAACGCACAGAGCCACAAAAAATTCGTCGCGGCCGCCGTGGTCGTCGTCGCGAGAGGTCGGAAGCAGCAGGAGGAGGAGGAGGAGGAGAAGGGAGCGGAGATGATCGAGGTGGTGCTGAACGATCGTCTGGGGAAGAAGGTCCGCGTGAAGTGCAACGAGGACGACACCATCGGCGACCTGAAGAAGCTGGTGGCGGCGCAGACCGGGACGCGCGCCGACAAGATCCGCATCCAGAAGTGGTACAACATCTACAAGGATCACATCACCCTCGCCGACTACGAGATCCACGACGGCATGGGCCTCGAGCTCTACTACGACTAGATAGCCTGCCGGTGCTGGCTTTCGGGTATGCCCGAATCGATCTTATCAATAATGTTAATCACGTGTGTTCCCTCTGGATCTGTGTGTCTGAGAGACATCTGCGTGCATATGATGGGCTTGCTCTTTGTCTAATCGAAGTTTGATACCTCTAATAGAATACAACTATGTGCCGAATCATGTTGATTTGGGGGTGAATTCGTCTTGCTTCTTTGTTCCTCGTTGCCTGTCAATCCTTATATCTCCTGCTTCAAATCGGAGTCCATCTCCCGGAGACGCGGCGTGTGCCTGTAGCCGATTATATGTAGCACAATAATTTTCGTTGCAGATTCTTGTCTAATCGAAGTTTGATACCTCTAACAGAATACAACTGTCTGCCGAATCATGTTGATTTGGGGGTGAATTCGTCTTGCTTCTTTGTTCCTCGTTGCCTGTCAATCCTTACATCTCCTGCTTCAAATTGGAGTCCATCTCCCGGAGACGCGGCGTGTGCCTGTAGCCGATTACATGTAATCGTTGCAGATTCTTGTCTAATCGAAGTTTGATACCTCTAATAGAATACAACTGCGTGCCGAATCATGTTGATTTGGGGGTGAATTTGTCTTGACTCTCTTTGTTCCTCGTTGCCTGTCAATCCTTATATCTCCTGCTTCAAATCGGAGTCCATCTTCCGGATACGCGGTGTGTGCCTGTAACCGATTGTATGTAGCACGAGAATTTCCGTTGGAGATTTTCGTCTTCCCATGCTAGTTCTTGATCCGAACTTGCAGTTGGGGAAAGTGCATCGATGTAGACGACGACCGAAAGTTCTTGGGACAATCCATGATCCATCTATCTGTAGCATGGGTTCACAACGTGGCCCAGGGATATATTTCTTAGCTGAAAATCTCTCAAGGCCCATTCCTGGAGACCAATCCCTGACCAGCCCAATTCGCTTTGGTTAGAACTGGGCTGAAAGCCAAGTCAGAATATGGGCTTTCAAACAAGCCCAAAAAATCCCTTAAAAACCAACAGACTGCTTTGTTGGTCTTTTTTTAACGCAATCAGCTCGCGATGTAATCGAACGCAGAGATTGCAGACCAGTGGGATCATAATTCATGACACCGCTCAAGCCTCCAACCTGGCCGTATCTCCAAACAACTCTCTATAAATCTCAGTTCATAAATTTGTATATAAGAACTATCTAAAAGGTTTTTCTATGTATTATTTGCTCTCCAACCTAGTCCCTAAGTTCACCCCCTATTCTACTATCATATTTTAGAGTGATATATGCTGTACCTAATTACATGGAGCCCTTAAATTTAGAGAGTGAGATAGAGTCTTTTGAATCAGTTTTTTAGAGAGTTGCTAAATTTTAACCATATAGAGTGTGATAGGGAATGCTCGGATCCTGTAATGTGATGTAGCTCTCTAAATTCCACCGCCCAAGCAGCTAGCCTCTTCTCATGGTGCCAAGTTGGATAACTCCCATGCAAAATTCCAAAACTTATAATAAACTTTGTTCATGATCCCGATATGCATCTGACACGGTGTTTTGGCTTGTCCCTGTTGATCTGAAGTCCGTAGTCCACTTCTCCAGACAGGCTATCGACGATTTTGACTTCGAACAATGTCATTATGTCAGGGAGCTGTTGTTGTTGAAGTTTCCAGGCTAATTTAACCCATGCAACGCCACAGTTCTCACGAACTATACTATTGAAACTTTCGGCCCCACTTGTCGGCCACACCAAACACATCTGCTGCAAATCTGGGATCTCCATGGCAGCAGATTACCGATGTTCAAGGGCATTCGTGCAGTCAGGAATAGAGTTTTCCATTCCAAATCTCTCATAATTAGTCGCCATCCAACCGAGGCAACTTTGACCACCGGATGCACACAAAAACAAACAAAACTAAAAGTAACCTTAGCTTCTCCGGGGACACAAGACCCACAAAGCCGGCACCGGAGAAAGTGCCGGCGGCTTTCCCTGGCCGGAGCTTAATTAGCTATAGCTAGCCGGTCAAATGAACATAACAAAGTAAGCTGCTCATCCTTTACAAAATATAGTTAGCACCACTTGATTCCATTTATAAATTTATTCTTTTCAACTTTTTTAAATATAATTCGTTTTAAAACTTCTAGTTATTATTTATTATTTTTTTCTTCTATTTTTGCTCTTGTCAAATAAATTTTACATCACTTATAAACAAACAATTTACCTTTTCAAAGCGGAATAAATGTAGAATAATATAGTCATTTGAGTTAATTTGTTAGAGATTAATAGATAAGGTAAATTTACAAGTACAAAATGACTTATATAAATAATCAGATAGATTATTATAATTTTTTAGAGATTAATAAATAGGGTAAACCTAAATGAAGGATAATTTTGTTTGGTTGAGATAAAAAATAGATTGAAATTAAATAAAAAATGGTTGTGATTAGTGTGATAAGATACTGGTAGAGAAATAACTATATTTCAAAATAAATTGTAATTATAAAAATAGTTATAATTTAGTACATATATGTAAAAGCGTGTACCAGAAGGGAGTAAACAAATCGGCACCTAACCTAAACAACCCGGACACGAGTGACAGGCCGGCGTTGGGATCACTGGAGCCTGACTGTTTGGGGCGTGGATGAGGTGGATCTGTGCCTGTTTGTGGGTGTGATTGCTTGTGCTGGGCTCTGAAAGCAAGGGCCTCGTCTCTCCTGCTTTTGTTTATTGGCAGGCGTGTGATTGTGTGTAGCTGAAGTATTATCTGTCTGTCACATTGGTAGGTTGCACGTAACTGTAGCTTGGATCGCGTAGTTCTGGACTTCTGGTAAAGTATCCTGAAGTCTGATGTAGTAGCACTCATTAACTGTACAATTAGTTGTACCTATCAAAGTTTTTTACTTGGTTACAGACACATCATATCAATATGAAATAGAGAAAGTTTCTATTTTTTCAGCTTAGCAACGTGGTATTCTCTTTTCCACTCAATAAATAACAAACAGATTCAGAGTGATCATGAGAACTAATAACAGATCGTCACCGCGTCTGCAAGTACAAAAAGGAACTGGATTTCAGCCAAATGTCAGACATGACAGTGGCAAAATAGAATTTTTTTAAGAAATAGTAACCTTTTCGTTTTCACTGTTAGAAAGTTGACAGGTAAAAGATGCTCAGAAAAGAGGTGAAAGTGCTTGCTATATGCGTCGAAGAGCGCGCGGCGGGCAGCGGACGCGCCCTGCGGCCTGCGTACACAACGCGGCGGGACATTCGCACTGACGCTGTCGTCACGGCCGCATCACCCGCACGAGCAGCGGCAGCTAACGCCCACTTCCTCCTCCCCCATCATTAATGAATCCCTCTTCTCTTCTCATCTCATCACTCTA
>KE372708.1:385805-406300 GCA_000418225.1 Zizania latifolia | reverse complement strand
AAGCCCCGACGGGGAACGGGGGCGGTGCGTAACTAAGCCCCAAAACCGGGGTCAGGGCCGAGGTTCGGGGAAACCATGGAAGTCGGGTCTTGAGGACGGGGGCCAAGTCTCGTCCGGGATAAGCCCCGTTGCCATCCCTAGCCTAGACACTGACCCATGCTGCCCCGTCCCACTGCCCTGCCTCGGTCATAGCCCTGCCCTGTCACCCCGCCGTGGTAATAGCCTCGCCACGTCGCCTTGCCTCGGTCGTAGCCCTTTCCCGCCACTCTCACCGCCGCCCCATCCCGGTTGTGAGTCCTACCTTGCCTAGGCTGGTGCCTTGCCCTGCCTCGCCCCACTCCATGCCTCACCACCCCGTGTGTAGGAGAAGTGGAAGCAAAAAGAAGGAAAGAGAAATGAAGAAAGAGAAAAGAGGGAAGAAAGGAAAAAAAATAGAGAAGGAGAGAAGATAAAAAAGTTCTCTGCAAAATTTCTAAAATTTGAAAATTTTAGACATCAAGGGATTTCTAATGTTTAAAATCCAACATTTCCTCCGAGATTTCAAAAAGGAATAAGATCTTTCAAAAGATTTTAAAATTCAAGAAGATTCTTAATTTAGAGAACATTCTAGCTAAGCATATTACTTTATATCTCTCTGCAAGAGTACAAGTAATAAAAAAAATACTATAGACAATTTTCTTGTTCCGATAAATCTCCGTAATTATATTCGTTCTAAGTCATATTCGATCCTTATTTGTATGCGATAGTATCCGTATCCAAGGTATCTATTTTTGAATCCAAAACCTAAAAAATAGTAAAATAAATATGATATCACTAATATCCATGCATATCATATCCGTTTTTACCCCTATTTAACCCGGAAGCTTGAAACCATTGTTTTGCACATATTAACAGAAGAAAAATGTCAAAAATAAAGTTATCTGAGATAAATTTTAGATAATGAAATAAAATCTTTGTGTGGTAACTCGTAGAGGTTTAGTAGCAATACACTAGTACATCCATGGTTTTGTTGTAGGTACTATAACCCCATCTGTCAGTGGCGGTTGCCTTCGTACGAGGGTGAAAAAAACAAAAAAATATATATGCAAGAGAGACAGCTGCGACTTGTCCGGCAAAAGCGTGCGATCACATAGCCTTGTCATCCGTGGCGTAAACATTCTCACAGAGCGGCTGGCAGCGCCGCACCGGACGACACCCCGTGACGGCAAGCCAAGCAAACTCTGGCCGTGGCCTCTTGTTATTAGCAGCGACTACGTAGAGTACTTGTAAGATAAAACCTCGCATCTACTGTACTGTACTACTTACTCTGCCCGGGCAAGGAAAATAGCAAACCGCAACCAAACAAGCTCCAGTCTTATCGTTGTAATTAACAGCCTTTATAATTTCTGTTCTGTACAACGACTGCACGTACGTCCAGATTAAGCTCGAGGCTGATGCCACGATGGACAGTAATTGACTATGGCTTTGCTTGAAAATCTTGTTCTTTTGTTTACTGCAGAGGAAGAGCCGAACAGCTAGCTAGGGCGAGCAAGCGTCCACGAGACCAAGAGTATGGTGAAATACCAGCGCATGGCAACAAGATGCGGGCTTCAGGTAGAGATACGCACCGGCCTCATCCGTGGACCAATGCGCTTGGCGACGCGCCAGCGAGATCAGCAGGTGAAAGATGCAGTCGCATGAGAAGATGAGGTGTCGGCCTCAGGTCAAGCAAGCAACCAGCTAGCGATATCATCGGTTACCTCTCACCCTGAGCAACAAGGACAGTGGTGACCATGGAGCTAGTACTATAGCAGTATAGAATTTATGCCCAAGACGCAGCAGCTAGCTAGCAAGCTAGCCCGGGAGAGATGGATACGCAGCACGATGTAGATAAAAATCAAATCTCATGGGTGAGCGAGCTCGCTCGATCGCCGGATCGCCGGGCAAACCCAAGCTTGCAGGCTTGCAGCTGCAGCAGCCAGCGCCCAGCGCCCCAGCAGGCAGGAGAACCGTGAACCTAGAGGGATCGTCTCGCTTGGAGCTGGAGGCCACCCGGGGGTCAGAAATGGCGCAGCGCTGTCGTAATGATATCCCAGCAGCACATATTACGTTGTGGCCTGCGTGACTGCGTCTGCGTCTGCATGCTGCTGCTGCGCTTGTCCCTTGGCCAAGGGGGCTGGCATTCAAGTCTGATGAGTGGTCACAGGATTTGCATCGTACACGGGAATCAAGAAGTACACGCAGCAGCTGCTGATAGATGATGCATGATGACGAAGGATCGAAGCATTACCAGAAGAACAGGATTCTGTTTTTCCTCTCCCCATGCATTGCATGGATTTAGGTTATGAAAAATCGCCTAATTGGCCGGCACTAGCTACAGAAGTACAGGTTGAGCTTTCTTGATGAAAGCTCTGCTGCAGAGTGGGGAAATAGGAGTACATATACTAATTAGAAAGGAAATTAATTTACTACTAATTGATACAAAACCATAGCTCATTCAGCTCCGCTGTACAGTACATGCTACTAGCCTACTAGGCGATGCTCGAAGCTGTCTTCTTGATCTCTAGCTCCCTAAGTTGTCGCTCCCGGCATCTGTTAGTATGGTAAGCCTCCTCGCCAACTTGATGAACTGGCTGCAACGGCAGAGAAAAAGAATGCACGATCAGTTCAGTTTCAAGATTGCTGTGATTCTTTACAAGCACAGCAGCAAAAGACATGTATGAATGCGTCGTAGTGTTGCTGATATGTGCTCACCTGAACGGCTCGTCGCCGGCGTGCTTCACTTCGCCGGTGACGCCACGGTAGAGCACGCGGCTCCCCAGCTCCGCGCTGTCGATGCAGAACATTTGGGACAAGCGGCCGTAGAGCTGTTCGAACGAGCTCAGCGACGAGAGGTCGAGGTTGCGGCCGACCGTGTCGGACTCGATGAAGACCTTGCACTGCCCGGGCTCCAGCCCGAGCTCGGTGACCTGGCTGCTGTTCTCTCTGAACCACTGCAGCCTCTCCGACGATGTGTTGTCGGTCGGGCTGGTCTGGATGACGCCGGAGCCCGAGCCCTCCGAGGCATTAGCGCCTTTCTCGGTGTGCCATTTGAGAGAGCTGTTCCCGGTGGCCGCCAGCGAGGTGACGCCGGCCGAGCCGCTAAGGCTCATCTGCTGCTCGGTCAGTATTCTCTGCCCGAACAGTACGAGCCCCGGCGGTTTGGCGTCGCCGGGCTTCTTGGCTCCTATGGATAAAGCGCACGAGACGGTGTCACGCGCCGGCGAGCTGCTGCCCATAGTCAGGTCAGTGCTGATTCTAGGTGGGATGGGTGTGGAACTGACATGACCGGGGCGGCGGAGCCCCGCCGGGTACATGAGGCTCGACTGCAGGTGAGTAAGGTGGAGATCTGATAAAGATGGACCAAATTGCGCATGCCTGGCTCCCTGTATGCCTGCAGGAGCTCTACCGTCGGGGAACGGGAAGAAGGACGGGTGGTTGTAGTGGTAATGGTGGTGGTTGTGGTGGCCGTGTGCCCGCGGGTTCGGCGGGAAAGCCGGGTTAAGGATCTGCCCTTCGAAGGGGAACTCCGGGTACGTCGGCATCCGGGGCTTCTTGCGCGGCGGCGAGAAGGAGGAGAGGTGGATGGCCGGCATGCTCGACACGAGCTCGACCAGCCACGGGCTCACCCGCTTCACGTTCTGGAGGAGGTCCGGCTCGTCCCAGGTCACCTGCGCGCGGAGTCATCGATTCAGGAAAGTAGCGGGCGGCGGCGCACCATGGCGCGGTGCGCCGGTGGGGAGAAAGGTGGAAATTTTGGATTAGTTTGCGGTGGTGTAGTACCTGGAGAAGCCGCCATGGCGATTGCGGCCAACGGGTGGGGTCGGCGACCTGGACGCCGGCGACAGTGCCCATGAACCAGCTGATCCGGGAGGAGTCCTCGGTCTCGAACGCCATCTTGAACCGCATCCCAGGGCACCACTGCACCCGCATCGCCGCGCGGACCGCCGCCGCGCGCACGCAGAACTCCGGCGTGCTCGCGCGCGGGTAGTACACGACTTCGAATGACTGCCCGCTGCCGGCCAACCTGGCCGCCTGGACGACATCCTCCGCGCGCACCTTGCCACGCCCCTTGGCGGCCACGCACTGGCTCGCGTTGCCTCGCATCAGGCCGGCGTACTGGTCCCACCCGGGCAGGCAGGCCTCGTCTCCTCCGCCGCCGCCACCAAAACCGCGCTTCGCGCGACGGATGCCGACGTGCAGCTCCCCGCCGTCGCCGCGGAGGAACACGATGGAGTCGCCGGCCACGAGCTTCTTCTGGTTCACGAACGTGCTCCACCCCGTGGTGAGCAGGTGCCTGCGCGGCGTGCCCCGGTAGATGTGGCGAAAGTTCCACGGGTTCCCGTGGACGTCCTTGGCGACGACGGTCTGCACGGGCGGGTCGGCGGCGTAGTCCAGGCGCGGGAAGATGGTCTCGGCGCAGTACCTCGGCACCGAGAACCCACCCCCGTTGTTGGCATCCGACTGCGTCAGCGTCTTGGCGAACGACGCCGGCTTCTCGTGCTCTTCGCCGGCCACAGCACCATCCTCCTCGACGTCCGCATCCACGGCGCCGCGAAACGGGACGAGGCGGATCCTGGCGAACACCTCATCAGTATCCGCGTCAGCCATGTATCGCACGGCAACGACGCGGCATGCCACGAGTGCCGGGACGCGCGCCGCGGAGAGCTCCGGCGCGACGAGTCCGACCGCGTGCTCGGCGTGCCCCTGCGGGAAGTAGTACACGCTGGCGCCCACCGCCGGCACGGTGCACATCCCTCCCGCGCACGCCAGCCACAGCTGCCGGTCCACGCACCGCTCGGCGCCGGCCGCCGCCGGCTCCGCCAGGTCCGCGAACGTGATCATCTGCACGCACCACCAGCAGCGGCAAGGGCGATCTTGCAGTGGTCGCGCGAGTCGGAGGAACGCTACAGGTTGGGTGGCCGTCTGCCGTTCCCACGGTAACAACTACCAAGCATGGTAACCCGCCCGTTGGGCGAGCTTATAAGCAGCCGTCCGGGCGAGTGCAGGAGAAGGGACGACACGGACACGGTGATGGTGCGTGGCGTTTCGCGTAGGGGAGGGAAGAGGGGAGCCACGCGTGGAGGACCGTGAACTGCCAAGCCTGTGCCTGTGTGACTTCCGGTGCTCGTTACTAGAAGTGGTACTGTGCTCCTTGCCCGATACTAAGGGTTCGGTCGACGCAGTAAATCATGTGACTGTGACGAGCCGGACACTGTCGCCGGCTTGGTCCGTGCCACAGGCGGCAGGCCTCCTTGCGAAATGGTCACCTCTCGCAGCATTCATTTTGACCGGTTTTACAGCGTAATTCAAGTCCTGCTGCCACTCAGGTACTGTACTTGCCCACGCTCGAGCATTTAAGATTATCGACCAAAAAACGCTTATTTCCATCTCGATTTTTCTGAAACTTTCAACTCTCAATCTCCAGAAAGCCTTCACTGAGGTGATATCGGTGACCCTCGTAAGTCGTAAGGAAGAGAAGCGTGTCGATGAGGCTGAGGTGGGTAATTAGGTCTGGACGTCTGGGGTAGCGACGAAGCGAAGAGACATCGTCAGGAGGCACGTTTTCATGCTGTTGCTCAGGCATGATGGGTTGGTCATTAAATTGACATCAAGTATGAACACACTTGATTCATTTGTGTGTCGCTACGTTTTCTGTTTCAACCAAAATCAAGAGACACAGATCTTAATTTCTTACCTCAATAATGTAGGCTAGTCATTGTCTCGTCGACATCTTGGTCAGATCTATCTTTGTAACAACTTGATTCTAAAACAGTAATCCGTGCATTCGCGCATGCTGTTTGTATTACAAGTAAATTCTTCTTACAAAGTTTCACTTTGAACCCTTTTAGCATATATATTTTTAGTTTAGACCATTTTTATTTTTGTTCTTACTCATTTCCTTAATACTATCATTACAAGTAAATTCAACAGCAATGAATACAAAGTTGTACTTATCATAGAATTTTAATTTAGTTTTTTATTCAATAAATTATCCAAAAATTCAAAATTAATAATAAGAAAGTTGTATGTAGTTTTAGTTTTGCTTGTTAACAGAATAATTTTGATGTTCGAAATTAATAAATATGAATTGCATGGAGTATTTGTTTTTGTTACATTCCGAAATTTTCAATTAATAAATAGACAGTTTGCGTGTCTTGTACGTTCTATTTTAGTATATTAATATAATAACTTTGAAATTCAAATTAATAACAAGCGTTGACTCTTCTTTTAATATGTTGTAATTTGGTCCCAACTAGACGGTGTAACCAACATGAACCAATCGTTTAGGTAGTGTTGTTTGATCAGTATACGAGGAGGAATAAAATAAAATGGTTTCTAAATATAGAATGTCATAGATGTTTGATTTAAGAGATGAGATAGTAGTATGGTACCAAATCAGATGTAATGATTCCTAGGTAAGGAATATTCCACATAGATGATGGATCACGTGTTGCAATTTTTCCCTTAACCACACCATCCCGATTTGCCGTGACAACAGAGGAGACACGACACACGCAGGGATGTCGACGGTGCTCCGGCATCGTCACGGTAGAGTCACCATCAGCTCCTATCGAAGACCATAAAAACTTATATATACTATTTTCTGAACAGATAGAGTAATGCGTGTTACTAGCGAAGGTTTTTAACCAGTCCTTTATTTGCCATCAGAAAATGGTGTTCCATTATATATGTTTCCTTGGGGAAGAGTATGGTCTTTATATTCATGGCATTTTCATTGCTCTGTTTTCATTATGACGTGTTTGTTCTGTCTTGGTTCAGTCGTACGACAGTAAAATCCAACACACATAAACAGTAGTCGTCCAAATAATCTTTATAAATCCAAAAGAAATTGTCTATGTGTATACGATATCGCTTTGGAACGTCGTTTCATGAAATCTCTGGGCGTGTGCACGAACGTACCATCGAGAGTGACAAATTCGATGTTTGAATTGATTGATCAATACTCTAGTCAGTTCATACGTCGATGGTGAGATTAGGATGAGTCAGCTAATTGAACGAGAGACGTGAGTGAGAGGATATCATTAAGCTCCTAATATGTCAGCATGCTGCACACACTCCTCCGAATATATCCTGTACCTTGCGATCATAGTCTACTGAACTACAGTAACTGAATTTAACATATTTTGTAGGAGTACTTCTATGTGCTTGATTGGCCATTAAGGAATGAAAGGGTTAGTCCACAAGTTATATCATATTGGGGTAGTTGCACCAGGAATTTGAAGGAGCCAATAACCACTATATTTAAATTGCGTCCAATTTGTTGGCTGCTTGCCGTTCGGAAAAACATCGTTTGCTGCTTTGTCGCCTTGTCGGTCGCGTGGTTGTTTACCGGCAAAAGTACTTGAAATTCATGTTAGAACTTTGTTCTCCAGATCGATAGGTCAGATCAATAGAGAGAGAGATAGAGAGCTAGACATGTTGCTTTTACGTGCTTTGAGACGTTTACTTTGCTTTGCCGCTGAAAACTGTTGAAGGGACACTCCAATTCGGTCTACACGGCGCTGCAGTTGTTTAAGCTACAGTACAGGGTAGTTTACTTACGCCGTTGCATCACTCCGTTGACACTGTTGTAGGGAACGTTAATGACGACAAGACGACGTAACAACAAGATTTAGCATGCGCGACGCTGTTACTGCCAGGAGGCTAAATAATACTGAAAATATGCATCAGTTGGCTCCAAAACATGATAACATTTTACTGAAGTTTCGATGTTGGAGCAGCCGTGTGTTGACTTGATCTTGCTATGTCAAATTATTAAAAAAAAGTCGCGGTTTCCTTTGGACAGATGCTTGGGTTAATTAGCTCTATCTAGCAGTAGCTTGCTCGTCCCAGAGATGTATTCATTTGGCGTCACATTTCCCGGCCAAGCGCGAGCGGCGGAACAGCGAGCAGCGACGCGAGGAGCACTCCCCGAAGCAAGCATGCCTCGCAACACGCGGTGGCAAGTCAACTCGTCTGGCGGAGCCACTCGTAACGGCGCCATCGGCAACGGAGGCGGCGCTGCTCCTCACGGCGGTGACGGGCGCGGGGCGAGGGCCCCGGCCGGGCGGGTTGGCGGGCCTCGCCTCTGGACAGCAACCGGACAACCCGGCCAGGTCGTCGCGCGCGGCAGGGGTGCGTGACCGCGTCGACGTCGCTGACGTGGGGGCGCGCCCGAGCCCTGTGCCTCGTCATGCGCGCGGGGTGGGATTTTTGTCGCCGGCGATGCGTGCCCGCGCGCCATCGGCGTCGCCTTCTGCTGTCGCCGGTCCCGCCACCCCGCCTCGCCGGTCGTCCCGCCCCAACCCACTCGTGGGGCACACATCGATACACGCCTAACAGTTCACTGTTCACAAGCTCCATGCAAGTGGACTTTACACACAACAAAATTCCCAATTTTCGTCAGGATATGTGACTTCGTATCATCGTAACCATCGCGAAAAATGCTTAACTATACAGAGCTGGTAATTAATCTCGTCGGTCGGTCGGCTTAACATTTTTAGCGAACCGATCACTAAAACTGCCAAAAACCCGTGTCAAGAATCAAGAATCGAGAATCGCCATACACACTGGATATACGCAGGATATTGTACGTCGGCATATCTCTCTAGGTAGAGTCGCTACGATTGGAGTGCTGAACAGTTCTTCATGTGAATGGGACATAGCTGAATTAAGCGCAAGCCGCCAACAAGATCACCGGCCATTCGTGTCTCGATTAACCCGGGGGCACTTTAAAATCTAATCCAACTGCTTCATGTGAGAAAGAAAGAAAGGGGAGTGGATAATAAAAGCTTCATGTGAGAAAGAAAGAAAGGGAAGTGGATAATAAACAAAAACCATTGTCTCAAATCTTTTTTGTTTATACTGAACGTTGGCTCAATCTTGCCCCTGATGTTTGTTAGTAGTTGGCACTTCGCTCTCCACTCCTTTTTTTATTTTCTTTCTGTGGAACCGTTCACACACGTTCAGTTCTTCAGTATGTACAATAGTTTCTGAAGAGAAGGGGGTGCAGGTGCATCAGCTTTCAGCCGTGCCAAAATTAATTAAAATGCATTTCATTCAGATCATCTGTCAGATTGGCAACGCTGTGGATTCGGACAGGCGAGATTGCAGTTTTTTTTTTGTTTTGCAGCCGGTGCAGGGGGGTGACATATATATCCGCAGTATACAGTCCAATTCTGTTTCCAATGCCTGGCTGCATTTCGCTGCCCCTGCTTGGCCTGGCCTGCACTGAACTGCACCACCCGCTGGCTTGTAATCTTGCGCCTACACACAGTGCCCAGTGCGTCAGTCATCACCAGTTCACCACCCTCTCTAGTCTCTCATCAGTGCGACCAACACAAACAGTTCGTGGCAAATGGCCGCGCATGGCAGCACCAACAATGCTGCACAGCTGCATTCCATTGCGAAAAGGGAAGACGACCACATGCATATGCATGCACGCACTGCTTGAGACTGTAGCCCTTCCCTGTAATCCATCATAAACTGGGTGACGACACGGGCTCGCTGGTCGTCGGCGATGGTCCGATCTTAAAAGGCAGTCTCCGAACAGTTCTACACTTGGAGATTCATTTCTTGTCAGAAACCAACACTTAATTGCGAGTTGTAGAAGCTAAATATTATATAATTTTGAAAGCATCAACGAATTCAACTGGCGGTCGATGAAACTTGAAGGGAGAGACAGACTGGAGTGGAGTAGCGGGCGAAGGAAGTGAAGCTCGGAACATGGTTACATGGACATGAGTCGCATAAACCACGGAGCAAACACCGCCGCATCGGGATCACCCACGCCCCCAGAAATAACATTGTTAACGAGCGAGTCGCCTCGTCCCTCGCCCCCCGATCAGTTCGATCGATCGAGCACCAACAAGTTTGACTTGCAGGTACACAGGAGGAGCTAGTCAGAGCAACAGACATGGCAAGAAACAGGGATAGAAAAAAATGCACCACCAGCAGACTAGCAGAGTGATCCAACGAGAGACTGATGCGCCATGAGCCCACGACGACCCGATCGATTTTGATATTGGGATCATATAATTATACGCGGGTGCAGAGAGCTAGGCCGCCCGGGGGAGGCATATGAAATGGGAGTACGAGAACCGCAACAGGGGTTGCTGCTACTGGTGGTAGATCGTGTATTCGTGTCGGCATCGGAAACAAAGATTCCCGGGGGTTTTGCCGCTCAGAGCATGGAAACGTGTGTGCCGCCTGTCCCACGTGACCCCCCTCCCCCGACGCCACGAGGAGGCCCCGGCGCCGGCTCGCCGGTTGCGCCCCACATGCCCGTGCCGCTCATGCCGCCCCCGCCTCCCCCGCCGCGTGCGCGCGCGCGCCAGCTGCGCGGGATCCGAGCACGCACGACGATACATCCATCGCATGCGAGGCGAGCGCTCGATCGGCGATGTGCGGTTAATTACCGGTGTTACTACCTCCGTCGAAAAAAAGATGATATTAGAGAAGGCTAATAATTTAGCTGGTGGTTAGCTTTATACTTATATCATGTTACATATAACTGATCTAATAGTCTATTTATATAATAGTTAGCTATTTATATATACTATATATTTAATATGTAATCTACTACATCATCTCACAAAGCTTATGGAACCTGAGTACCTGCGGATTCTAAGCCAGTAGTCCGTTTCTCTTCTCTCTCCTCCACCTCAACACCAATATAATGTGACAACATTTTTAGGCTGCTTACGTCAGCTTATTATGCTTGCTCTTATAAATTTATAATAGACTGGCTTGCTGACTTGATTGCTGTTGGGATACCTCCGTTATAAAAACTGTGATATCTTATTATTTAATTTTTAAATCATTATTAAATTAAAAAAAATAGTTTCTCATAGGCAAAAATAATATCGATAGATTATAAAATTCTTTAATATAATTATATTTTAAATATTTTAAAAAAATATATAAATAGAAAGGTAACACAAAAACATGTGTATTAGAGACCGTGTGATCTATTTAAAAATGGAGTTAGGACAGTATTAATGCTCCCATGACATTAAATAATATTCTACATAAGAAAAAATGATGCAACTATGTATTATAAACCAAGTCTTAGTAGTGTGTTTATTAAAATAGTTAGATCTAAAACTAATTTTTAATTAATATGAAAGGTATAGAAGCTATCTACAACTGATTTTTAATTAATATGAAAGATATAACAGCTATGTATATTATTTAACACTGAGACTAGCATGTTGCCACGCTGCCTGGGACTGAGGTTGTTGAGGCGCACGATCGAGCAGGAGGAGGGCTATTGTGGTTGCGGGGAATGATGCACATGCTGGATGCCGTGTGCTTCGGCACGGGTCAATGCTCTGCTTGCAAGAGAGTTTTAGCACAAGCCAGGGGGAGAGCGCCATGCATGATGGTCTATAGAGGAAGTAGCATGAAACGCAATGTGTTTTTTTAATCGGGATGTTGTGTGCAGCTACAGACCGACGCATGTTGTTTAGGGGTAACATAGCTTTAGATATAGAATTTTTTAAGCTGATCAAATCTAGCTCTAAAATATTCTGTATCTAGAGCTGTGAATAAATTGAGGGTATTTAGTTGAGCAACCTAGTTTTTATTTTAGACTAAAAATAAAAGTTCAAATTATTCTATTATATCATACAAACTTTAAATTCAATATGAATCTCGGAGTTAGAGCTGTACCAAATATGTCCTATGTATATTTGCATAGTGATAGTTCTCAATTTCGGGAATATATCCTATGCATATAAACTTTGTGCATACTAGGTACACATCAACTAATAAATATAAAAAATTATAAATCTTACGTATGCTTTCAATCGTACTCCTAAAAAATTATAAATCCTATGTATACTTTCTATCATACTCCACCCGTATGTAAAATTTTAGATCCAAATTCATTACATTTTAGAGGTAAGAAAAAAATGAAATGTTTATATTTCTACTCATAGATATGTCATAATTGTCTTTTTTCTACTCCTTATGCAATACAAATTTGAATTTGAAATTTTGTCTATAGGTAGGCGCACTCCAGTTAACGGGCCAGCCTACAGTGGCTATGGGCCTTAATATAGCCATACCCAGTTAGACTGTTTAGTTAGCTATTAAGGCCCATTAGAGTGGGAAAAAAGCCCGATTTTTTCATAAGTGCCCGTTGAAGCAGTGCGTTGTAGATCGCCTTTAGGCCTTAATAAATTTATGAACTGCTAGTATATATATTATATTTCCTTCTGCCGCTTCTATAGAATGAAATAAATCGAGAAATGAAAGGGAACGGTTTCTCCGGCCGTCTCAGATACAAGCATATAACGAGTATGCGTCCATGCGCCGCCGGTGCTAGACAGCTAGAGCTGGGCTAATTCTAAGACAAACGAGCTGAAAATTCAGCAGTCGTGGGACACGCCGTTTGCCTTCTTGGAGTCGCCGTCGCCGTCCTTGGTCGCCAGCAGCGGCTCGACCTCCTTCTCCGGCATCTACAAGAGCATCAAACGCATCGATCAGATCAGTCATCACCTGGACTCAAACTGGTTGTCGTAATAATTCTTCAGAACGCTAGCATATATGGTTGATGGAGTAAACCGAACCTGTGACACCGGGAGTGCGTCGCCAGCTGCAGACTTCTTCTTGCTCTCTCGCACGGAGAAGTAGGAGTAGAGCGCCATCCCGAAGATGGCAACGAGGATGCCCAATATGTTCCTCATGGTGAAGGGGTCGTGCAGCAGGGTGTATCCGAACGACAGGACCAGGCATGTCTTGAGGTGGCCAAGAACCTGGTACGTCACCGGCGACGTTGTCCCGATCACGAGGAACGTGCTGAAGTTCACGGACACCGCGATCAAGCAGGACAGAACGATGAAACCCTTGCAAAAGAAGAACAGGTCCGCGATCGAGCCAGCATTTTCAATGTTGTAATTTTCAGGAAACGATGGGGATATGCGTGTAGATTTAGACGTCGGATGAGTGCGTACCACAACTGGAGCAGAGTATTTGTGGGCGAAGACGCTGCGGTTGGTGAGGAGCTGATCAACGAAGGGGCCAGTCGCAAACAGAATTGCCGCTTGGTAGGGCGCGGACTGGTACAGAAGCTGTGTTGAAGAGACCTTTAACCTCTTCTGTATTGTATTGGTGAGCTTCGTTCAAGTTTAAAAAGTTAAGAGAAATCATGGCAACAATAGAAAATGATTGCATTTGGCTTCTAAGTTCTAACAACCTAATTAACATAGCAAATTAAGAAGCAACAATGGGTAAACAAAAAAAATCTAAAACTGTCTACACAGCTTGCATAATCCTCATTAGTACCAGACATCTGAAAGTAGCTCGTCGTCATTGATTTATGTTATAAGCCTATCATTTGAGTGGCAAAATGGTAGGATAATCTTTTGAAGTACTGCATTTGTTTTTCTTATTTCACATTTCTTTATCTTCCATGCAGTGATTGCCTACGAAATGATACACAAAAGGATGCCGCTTACGAAATCTGAATGATAAACAGATGCATTTGAAATGTAGGATACAATTTGGCCGACACAAGTAGTGGCGATGGCGAGGCCAGAAAGGACAGATCCAAGAAGATTTAACTTAAGGTCAGTAACCGAAGCAATGCCAACTCCAAGTAGCAGGATCAGCAGAGAAAACTTGATAGTCTCACTGCACATTGTTTGTTAGATCCTTATCAGCATAACGATAGATGAAAGGAAATGTCTCAGTTTCCTGAAATAAAGAATACTGTATGTCTGTATGAGCTATTGTTTATGGAGTTCCAGAAAACTAAATAAACCAAGTATATTTTCATTTTATTTAGTTTGACTAGGATTGTTTTCACATTTATCCAGTTATTCTTGTTAAAACAAAGATAACATTGGCCATACACTTTGGTTGTACTCAAATTCGATATTTAGATCAAGATTGCACTTGCAAGATATCTATTTGTTTGGTCTGAATAAAATTTAGTAGGTGATTCTAGTTAACGGTATATTCTAAAAAAAGAGTGATTTTACGGTACTTGAAGAGGTACCACCAATTTTAGTGTTAATTTTGGCATCAACAAGTACCAAAATTAACACTAAAATTATGGTACCTCTCGGTATCTTCTCAAGAACTGTAAAATTTCCTAAAAAAATATTTTTGGTCAAATGCACGCATTTTACGCATTCTAGGGCGTCATTGTTTGTGATTGGAGAGAGGAATGATTAGCATATCTGCCACATGATAAGTACTTAGTAGTATGATTTTTAACCTGAATCTTTTCTTTAGGAAGATCGTCTCCAGCATTACTGTGAACGGTATGATGGCCAGCTTTGTCATCTGCAGAACATACTAAATTTTAGTATCTGAAGCATGTTTTCTAAAAAAAGACAGTAAGAAAATCACTGACCTGGTAGAATCCGATGGAGTTGAATCCTAAACTGAGGTTGAGAAGGCCAATTGAGGTCCCATTCAGCAACCCAAATAGGATCACAGTTTGCCCGTCGATTGCTTTCGGCTCAAAAAAGCGCATGCGTTGCGCGACATGAAGGGTGCAGAAGGTCATCAGGAGATGCCAGCTTGTTAATGTAGTAGCTGCATTAATAAGCAATACATCAAAATTCGTATATGATAATAGTGTCCGTTGAGTATTGAACTGGTATCTATATACGATGACTGTCCATAATCCATACTTGGAGAGTAAGCTGAATGCTGATGATTTATGTAATGACGCAATTCAGGTTTTGCTCATGGTTACAAACTACAGAGAGATGAGGTACGAACCAAATGGGAAGCCAAGAGTACTGATGAGAGCTTTGTTGCAGATGACAATGGAAACCGACGATGCCACCGAGAGCGTCAGTGATCCGATCACACCAAGCTGGAAACCAGCCGTCATCTTGGCCACTTGTGTCTCTTCTAGTCTGATGTCTCAACCTGCATAATCATGGAGGAACTCAGGAGTTTAAATTCTATGTTACCAGAATACCATCTTGATTCAGTCTCTTTCAAGTGTTTTCTCAGTCCACATGCAATGCTTTGAAACGACACAGAAGGGGACCTTCTTGTTTCCAGGGGATGACTAGATCATCGGCTAACTCCTAAAATGGGATGGCGTTAGCTCCTAACAATTGTCTAAAACAAAAGGACAATCATGGCCAGAGTAGAAGATTATATTCGAATAGCGTCTTATAATGCTTTCCCAAATCCTTTTGTTATGGCCATCAATGCCCGGAGAGCTGACCATGCTCATGTATTCTTCAATTCTTGAAGCTGCTGGCTTACAGCTCGCATGCATCACACGGGCGCACGTAGTACTAGTTCAGAAACATATGGGCGACGAGGTGAGTCCAAACGGACGGCTTGTTTTGCTTGTTTCCGCGGCAAAATGTGCACGTTGCAAAAACTGTTGGCAATGCAGCAGCGGACAGCGTTGATACAGAAGTGCCATCCTGATCCAGGTCAGACTTGGCCAGATTAGGTGCAGCGAACTTGTACTGGTCTGTATACGAGCTGAGAAAGATCTGGTGGGTAAGAAAATTTATGCACAGTTATCAAGACGTGTACGAGTCTGTAAATACCACATGGTTCTAACTATTGGATTTAGAAAGTCAGAATATACAACGGGTGATCTTTCAAAAGAAATCTGTTTCAAAAGCAAAAAAATCAAGAGAGAAACACAGAATATCATCATCAGTAACTCCTGGAACGAATAGCACAACCTCACTTTGTTTCAATGGTGTCTATCATGACTGCAATTCTGCAATATTTGCCTGACCTAACTCTGCAATTCAATTCAACCATGTAGCAGCAGGCAAGAAAACAACCTTTTGCTATGCAATCTGTAATTTGGTATTTAGCATGTCCAGACTTGCTCTGCCTTTTTTTAAAAAAATTCATGCATACATCAAACGCACACACTATGAAATTCAAGAACAGCGCAAGGAACAACCCAACACAGAAAGGCAAATTTCTGAAACCACAGAGAGTGTTACTCACTTAAAATCCTCCCAGTCTGCAGGTCACCCCCCTCTCCTCTGCTCCTAGCTTCCTCCTCCCCACCCTACATAAGCATCATCCGTGCAAAAGAAGGAACGAATCGTGGTGTGTTTCCTGATGACAGTATCAATTATAGGCCATGGCGCCTTGGAGGTGGAGGATGAAGAAGGGAGGGGGAGGCAGAGGCATTTTTATGTCCAGGTACCAGTGGCATGTGCGTGTATTCATATGGTGTGCCAATTTGGTCCTTGCTCTGACGACGCCGGAGCTTCATGTCCGCCTCATGCTGGCGCGGCTACAACAAACGGGAAATTGTGCGCAACAACTTCGTCCCTGACTGGTCACCAACTGTTGTACCGAGCCTACGCCGCCGCCGACAATGAAAAGGGATGATTTGCCCCGGTGGGGCTAGAAAACTTTGGGTGTCTCAAGACATCACCTCGATCTCTTGATCGTGACAACCTCGTAGCAGTCTCAACCCTCTACATCAGCGGATGTCTTATACATTTAGTGGACTACTACGTGACAAGCGAATTAAAGAAAATTGAGAAGAAAAACATAAGAAATGGTGTTGAAGAAACCAGATCGGCACAGTATCCAAAAATTAAGAAACCAGTGATATTGGCATTAGACCGCTGGTTTCTTCTCTTAGGTTTTCATAGGAATCTACTGTGTCTACATCTCTTTGCTTAGTGATGAATACACACTAAAATTACTATAGCTGATCCTAGTGCATACATAAATGTAATTATTTTTTTCTCTATAGAAACTAATATAAATACTATGCATTAGAAAAGATGACGTCTAATAGATATTTATTGTTTTTTCTCACCTCTAGACACACTACCTATGAAATTATGGGTTAGGATTACCCTCAATCAGGTAGATGCATCAGCTGTACTACTGCCGATGTTTTGTTTTCCTGTTGTCCTCTTAGATAATGAAATGTTATTCTGTAGTTGGAGATTGTTATGTGATTGATTGGGCTAGTTTTGAATTGCTTGCAGATTGAAGCATACATTTTTTTCCTCCTTTCGGACCAAGACATTTTTTGTATAATAGTATATTATATGACTACACAGGAGTCAAGGCCAACCCGTGGCCTAGACTAGAGATCCTGGTGTCTGTCTGGCGTACATGGTTTGAGAGTAGACCAATAATGCCAAAATATGGATGCTGGCTCAATGCTCGGATGGACCATTTTGCCACCGTCCGAAAGGACGAGGTATTCTGCTCCATCCACCGCCACAATCATCCCAGGTGATCAAGAGTGGATCATACATAACAGATTGTACTATATGCTAAACTGTATTTTAATTGGATGGTGTGGATCATCAAAGAATTGATCACAGATTCAACGAAATGAGAATTATCAAAGGCTGAGGTCACTTGTGGAATGTATGCAGTATACCATTGTTTCGTGTAAATAAGCATTTTCCTTGGTCAAATATGTGCTTATTTACTTGTCTAAATGAAGGGGCATGATGAGAACAGCTAGCTCCAGAGTTTCATCTAACTAGATCAAAGTGAGTACACCCCCATCATCTCTAATGATTCTTCTTATTACTATGGAGTAAGTCATCTTTAGTAGTCTCCAAAAATTTACACAGTGAGCTCTGACAACCATGCTAGCAAACAAGATAAGGTATAACAACAAGAACAACGAGAATAATGCAGAGTCACAGAAGGACAGTAAGAAAAGAAAAGTTTTTTTACGGCTGTTTGTAGGTATGAAGAAGGCTAAGATATTGGTATCTAATAGTAATAATTCCTTTATAATACCACTCAATACATAAAGACAAGAGGCAAGGAGATATAAAAAATTAACTAGGAAGTTGTAATGAACTGCAAAAGGCGTATGAGAAAACGACTGACATTGTTGATGCCAAGTTCTTGATGCGGACTGTCATTGACAAAATCTTCAATGTTGATTCAAATCATTAAGAACCACCTAGGTGCAAAGCAACTCGGTTTGTAGATGTGGGGTTAAAGCTCCAATTCCTTGTATACATAAGAATCTCTTTGGCAGGTTAAATTCTCGGCCTATTTCACGTGAATGGGTCGGGAATTCAGCGTGCCAAACAGACCCTAAGGCACAAAGTATGCTTTTTTAAAGCTTTGGAGGGCAAAATAGAATTACCTCTTACTCTAACTGGAAGGCTACGTTGTTTTCTCAATTCACTTGCATTTCAGTAGGAAAAGCTTAAGGGCTGAGATCCTGAGAAGTCACTTGGCTTCCTTTGGTTTCATTGGCTATGAAGCTTTTTTAGCATCGCAAGTTTGCAACAACTAATTGTTTTGCTCATTTCCACCAGTTATCTTGAATATTCTTGCTTCAATAAAGCACATAGGGCACAGTGGTTTTCGTAGAACTTTTGTACAGAACATGTAAAGAGGACGCATGATCTTCATTAACGGCAAATAATTTGTTACACTAATTTGGGGCTTGCATATGCTTAATCGTGTGGCGGCAACAACAAATAGATTGTTAATGATTTGGTTAGTTGACATACTAGGGATAGCATCATAAGCCGGGAAAGTTCATATTCCCTCAGTATGAATGTTCTTTTGTCCTCCCTTTTGTTAGCAGGTAAGATGGAAATCATCATAGTTGAGGTGTCATGTATGCAGTGAGCATGGTTTACAGCTATGAAACACAGTCAATACCTAAAAAATCTAGAGCACCGTTACAGTACATTCTACTGGTAATAGTATACTATTAATAGATCAATTCTAGACATCAATTTTAAAAAGTAATTTAATATTTTTAATTGATTATTAAGTTAAAAACTTATTGTTTCTTTTCTACTTGATGCTTCAGAAATGTATGTCAAAACTATACATAAGAAGCTAATGATATGATTTAATTTTAGGTGATTTAATAGAAAAGTATGGTAAAATTACTATTTTATTCCTCCACATCATATTTTTTTGGACAATTTTGTCCTCTATACATTTTACTACCCCTCATCAAAATAGTAGTACAAATTAATATGAACCGTTAAATAAAAAAAATTAACGGTTATAATGCATTATATTATCATAAGAATATATCGTAAAATCTCTCAAAATCTAAAAATCTAAAGTTGTTCAACAAACAAATCAGAATAGAGTCGTAGACACGCACACACAGTGTCATTCACTTCTACACAATTGTGTTCATTTGCTGAGATCTATTATGATTTGACAGGCGAAAAGTGCAAATTTTAGCGGAGAAGCATCAGGCACTCCTCAAAGCATGAACACAAATGCACCTCTTAAACTACAACACTAGTTCAAATGTGACATCTCTAAAGTTGAAGCCTCAATCTAACAAAGCCGCATCCACTAATTATATTAAATTAATGAAAGCAAGGAATCGCCAAACTTTCACTAATCCAATAATTGTCATCGGGCAAACTTTTCTTTTGTCACTTGGGACACAAGGTTGGAAGGAGGCAGGTAGTTGTAGTAGTAAAGGCATCGGCTTCCTATGAATGCAAGCAAAGGTTATGTCCCAACAGCACAGCTAGCCTTAGAGCAACCAGCTCCATTATTCTGACAGTTGGGTGAGGCCTCACAGTCAAATAGTTTTAGGAGTTTTAGGATTAGGATAAGTTTGTTTTAGTTTATAACAGCTACTTCTAGAATCTAAAACTGAAATAAACGGTTCAGATTCTAGATCTAAATTATGTGAATCAATAACTGTAGAATTTAAAAATGAACTAGAATTCAGAAACCGAGAAATACCAGAAATATTCAGAAACTACTCAGACCAGCTATTAAGATTTCGAGCTGAAACAAACAGAGACCTGATCCAATACCGTAGCACATACCTATTGCAGAGGGCTACAGCAGATGGCATTATAGCTAATCTCAGCCATCCGATCAGCAAATGGCGTCTTAGATCAAATGATACGGTACTCACTAGACAGTAGACACTAGAGTTATAGTATTTTACTGTAATTTACAGTAGTTCAAGACACATTTTACTATTGACACAATGTTCCTCTGCATTTACTGCAGAGGACCTGTGTCCGGAATACGTCGTACTCCTCCGTACGAGCAAACTCAACTTATACACCAATCGATGCAAAAGTACATCAAAGAACAGGATATGATCAGATCGATTAGTCCTCTTCTTCGACCGTGAAATCCGGCTCCAAGGGCTTCTTGATGGGCGCCTTACCGTCGCAGCTGTGCCGGCGGCACCTCACACTCCCTCCTGGCCGCGCCTCGCCGCCCTCACGCATCCTGAGCTCCATGGACGCGCGTCTCCGTTTGTGCCGGCGCCAGGCGGCCTGGATGAAGCATGCCGCCCACGTGCGCCACTGGTGGGAGTAGAACCGGAACCTATGGCGGATGCGCGCGCTGTGCAGGCGCCGGAACTGCGACGCCACGAAGCGGAGGTCGTCGGCGACAAGCGCGAACGCCTCGACCTCGGACACGGCCCGCACGGTGCGCGTCGACATCGGCAGCGACGCGGCGGGGCGCGGGTCGAGCGCCCACGTCAGGAGCTCCTCCCCGCAGAACTCGCCGGC
>KE372708.1:300792-331384 GCA_000418225.1 Zizania latifolia | reverse complement strand
GAACTACGCTGATGCCTTTTACCGACCATACGATCACTGTCTCCTTGGCAATCGCCCCCTGAGTTGACAGGTCCAAGCCGCTCATGTATCGATGGTTTACGCGGGGGAGTCCTTCGATCATCTCCATATGATCTCTGGTTGTCATCATATGATCTCTGGTCACTATAACGAGTCCTCCGACTGATTCTGTTACTGGCACATTCAGGGCAGTCATTCATTGACGGTAGCCGCATTCCCTTATTCCAGCAGAACCTGAAGAATTCACAGTTCCAATGGGGATTGAACCGCAAATGGGCTTGATCGACTTCGTAGTCATCTTCCTCACTTGCTTTCCTCTTATACTTGTTTATCAATCCTGATGATGTAATTTTCGTTTGATCCCCTTCTCTGTCGTACCTGCCTCCTTTGTGTCGTCCGTCGGGGCGCTGGATGTAGACCATATTGGCAGGAAATAGGTGTCCGTAGATGTTCATCGACTTCTTTCCGTCATCAAACTTGACTCGGCCTTGCTCTACGGCGTAATGGTGGAGAATACCACGAAAAGAAGGATGGGCCGGCAAACCAAACCCTCGAGGAAAGAAGGAGTCGAACACCACAAGCTCTTGGGTGTTTGGGGTCAGGAACGCCTCGCCGCCGGCTGAACGCCACGCTGACAGCGCCGTCGGTCGAATCTCACCGCGCTTCTCCAGCATTGCCACCACGTGCTTTGTCACCTTCGACGACTGAAACTCTGCCGACCGGTCGACCGGTCCTTGAGGATTCACCGCCACCATTGGGATGTTTGAGGATGGAGCTAAAGGCTTGAAGTTGAATAGGCGCCGCGCTTTGCGATAGCAGACAATGCAGTTGCAATGTCGCTTCGGGTTGCAAGGCGCCAGAGCTCAAGGAAGAAGATGAAGGCTCAAAAGTGTACGGAAGGTTCAAAAGTCCTCAAGCAGACTATTTATAGCCTTCCCACATGGTGGTTCGAGTCCCCGAGACGTCGCGATTGCCTAAAACCGCGTCCCGAAGCAATCTTCGCCGTTAACTACGTCGGTCAATATCTTGTTAGGCCTACCATCTAACCGATGATTGCAGATCCAACAGCGGATTTCATGCGATAAATCGGCGCTTGCGGTTTATTAATTTAAACTCGTGTCCGAAGTGTCGTCTCGAAAGTTGGAAAATCTCTCGAACTGTCAAACCTGACAGATGCCAGTCTGTGCGGGCAGACGTCTTTCTGCTTGAGGCAGACCCACAAGCACTCCATGGCACCGCGCTGCGCCAACTGACAACTTTTTCACCAAGAAACACTTGATGGGCCTACAAACCCCTAGGCTCAGGCTGCTTCTGCGGACACCAATATGGCGGTTTGGCGGATTTGAAGGATTTTTGATACTGAAGCTTATTTTATTCAAAGAAACTCCAGTCTCGGGGGCTGCACTCGGCAGGTGCACCTAAGCGGTGCACTAATCGGGAAAAATGCGTCCAGATTGAAACTTCAGAGCTCTTTCCGCTGCTCAACTTCATCTGCGCGCCAAAAAGAGCTCAGGGGCTGCTGTTGAGAATATGATCCCGGGCTACCTCCCGAGTGGATTTAAGTCGACCAGCCAACGGTCAAAGCCTACTGTGAGGACAGTGACGGAGAACTGAAGGCATCCGAGTCCAGCACTCGGGAAAGAAGCCCTCCCGACCACATAAATTCAGACGGTCCCCATTAAGACCCAGGCCATCATTAATCTCCATAATCCCGCAATTATTAGTACGGTTACCCTCTGTGTTATTACCCACAATATGACTGTTTATGACGTCATTAGTGAAAATTTATTCATCATTTGTAACCCCCGATCTCTCCCATATAAAGAGATCGGAGGGAGCCTGGAAAGGGGAGGAGGCAAAATCAGACTCATACGATCTGAAGCATTCCTACGCTAAAGGCTATTCACGCCCAAAGCTTATACCACACACAGGATTATGGTTATTATCCTCCGGGAGGCCCGAACCTGTCTAAAATTCCCTGTCTCTGTCTCTTTGATAGAGATAACCATTACATCATAGCACCGCACCCCCTTTTAGCCTAACCAAAAAACCTCCCTACAGGCACCCCTGTAGGGTACTATTGTCTTACACAACGACAGTGCTTTGATCTTTACCTTCAGTTAATCTATGTGCTTGCTAGTAATATCTTGTGAAATTGATCACTAGACTTGCTTCCATGTATTTTAGTCTTTTTATGAGCCTATGACATAGTGTTTGAGGGATATGACGCACGATACATAAAAATTCAAGTGAAAGATAAAGAAATATGTTGTGCTGATCTAGTGGTTAGTTTGAGTTCAATATGCTTGAAAGTGCATCTTGATGCATCTAGACCCTTAATTTATTTTGGTGTAGTAATGACAATAATGATCAAGTGCTACTGACATGGTTGCTAAGATGAATACAGGAATTAAAGTGAAAAGTAGCATTCCAGCTCTATCGATCTTGAAGAAATTGGGTTATTAGCTTTTCGTAGGCTCAAGTTGTGCTTATTGCAATCATTTTATATTTTCTTGAGTCTAGGTATGCCGTACTATCAAGAGAGATGCGTTGATCGTTGATCCAAAACTAAGTGCTCAAATCAATATCTTTCGTTGAGAGTTTTAGAATTTTTCCTAAGTTGCTTTTGCTTTCCAGAAAAGCCAGATTGTCCGAGTTCAAGCCGGACTATCCGAAATATGCCTTTTGTTTGATTTTATTTACATGTCGAACTGTCCGAATTGTAGCCGGATAATCTGAAAACATGCTTCTGTTCGATTTATTTTTCAAGCCAGATTGTCCGGACTCCTACCGGACTATCCGAAAACTGGTTTCTGTTGAAATTATTTTTGGAGCTGAAACGTCCGTATCTTGGCCGAATGATCCGAAAATTGTTCTCTGTTCGATTTTTATTCCATGGCTTGGATTGTCTGAGAACACTCTTCTATTTGGACTCTTTTTGGCCCAGAATATCTGGACTTTGACCAGACCGTCTGAAACACTCGTTCTGTTTTGATTTTATTTGCTCTAGATCATTCGGTTAAGCTCGGACTGTCCGGATGAACAGCGCACGATTTTTTACCCTAACGGACAGATTTGGTGTAGGGGTATAAATACCCTTCCCCTCCATAATAAGGGGAACGTGATTTGCAAACTAAGACGCCCTGCCATTTTTTCACATCTTCTTCCTTGTGCTTTGATTCTTGCTTTTGGATCTTGAGAGAAGAAGAGTGAGCTCTCCACACAATCTCCGTGGGTTCTCGTGTGATTAATCCCTTGAGAGTTGTGTGGATGTGTGCTTGTTGTTCCTTGCTGGTTCTTGAGCACACGGCATCGGACCACGTCATCGAGTCTATTATTCTTAGAGATCGAGGTCTCCTAGACGGCTAGGCGTTGATTCGTGGGCACCCAAAGCATGTGGGTGACCGGATACGTTTGTACAAAACTTCACCTCAGCTTCAAAGAGGTAATATCATGGAATCCAAGGCTTATGGAGGTAAGTGCTTGGTGAGGATTAGGGTTGAAAGAGATTCAGCCTCTTGGTGTTTCCTCAACGGAGACGTAGGATCGGAGGATCCGAACTTCGGGAAAAAAATCATTGTGTCCATTATTGTTCTTGCTAGTTCTATTTATTGTCAATCTATCTATCTACTAGCAAGTTTAAGTATTATTGTTTTCATTGGATAGATTATTTTCCGCATTGGTTATCGTTTTAGATCTGTTGTGTCCGGACCATCCGGTTACACCTAGACAATCTGGACCTCGGATGGTTTTTAATATTGTCTGACTCCCGAAGTATCCGACTATAGTCTGGATAGTCCGGGTCCTAGAGGTTTAAACTAACCTATTTTATTGAGAAATTTTAGATTGCCTATTCACCCCCCACTAGACAACTTTTAATGTTTACATATGTTCTAGCTGTGTTTATTTCACCATTATAGTGCTTTTAATTTTAGTACTAGCGGTACTACAGCTCGTGCAATGTCAAAATAATGAAATCTAAATGAAAAATATCAAAAAGAAAGAAAGTGTGCAAAAGCACAGAAAATTCTACATTCATGAAAAAATATTTTGCCTAGATCGTCTCACGAGACTGCTTATCATTACACTTTGATATGAACTTAGAGACGATCACAAATGACCAGACCATTGAAATGGGGACTGCTTGTGTGCAAGAACCTCACAATAGGACGTGTGACCGAAGCTCAGGTAGCACCATCTGTCTCTGGATCAGTGGTTGCTGTGCTGAGATAGGTACTTGTAAAAATTTCATACAAAAGTTACATATATCAAATCTAAAATTTTCAATGACAATAAATTGCACTTTTAAGAACCTAAGCGCTGTTTTGGTTTTGTGGATGAGGCTGAATTGTGTGAGGTATTTTTCTTGAATTGGTCCTAGTGAAAGCCAACATTATAAATCATTAAAATCATTCAATCTTAGTGCTAATTTGAACTTGAGATTTATGGCTTAGTTTCATCTTGAGGCTTTTAGACTTGATTGTTAGCTGATTGGTCTATCTATTTCATTTGTATTGCAAACCTTATCACTTAGATTACTTTAGGTACACTTCAAAGCTCTCAAATCAAAAAATCAAGAAATTTGTGTTCTCATGATAATTTTTCTCTTTTGCTTCACTTGATAAAATCATTGTCAAAGGGGAAGAAATACTTTAGGGGAAGAAATTGGTTTTTGATAAAATCATTATCTTTTACAATCAATTTTTGAGGAAGTTTTGTTTATCGTTGAAAAACCTTGGGGGAGAAAAACTTGTGCTTTCGAAACTCAAAAAATTCTTCGTGCTTTTTAATAGTGTTGCCAATGTGTTCATCAAGGGAGAGATTGTGAGATCATGTGTATGATCATTGATAAGTGATAAATAAATTGGTTTGATGTTGAACAAATTAGTTTTGATTGGTTTGAGTGACTGAGTACTTTGGTCGAGTTGTCGAGCAATTTTGTCAGGCACTTAGCACTCAGTACTCGGGAAAACATAGCCCTTGAGAGAATTCAGCTCTCGAGAGTTTTCGGCACCCAGAAGAATTTCAGCACTCGGGATTTTAGATTACTTGGATTTCTGATGTTCGAGTCAGATCATATGCTTTAAATTATTTATTCAATAAATACACAATATTTATGAATGATTAGAATATTTAAATTAAGTTGGAAAGAATTGATTGGACTAATTGAGCCATGTTGGGAAGAACTTGTGCCCGGGAAAAAGGGTTTCTTGGTTTGTTCATGGGCAGGCATTGCTTGAGGGTGAGTCATGGTCGATAACGGGATCAGAGGTAGGCTCGGGGAGGAGTTGAGGCTCAGAACAGTCGAGGATGTCATGCAGGACGCTCGGGCTAGAGGATGCGGCACATGAAGATGTGGTTTTCATATGTCGTACATGAGATATGGATTTCTAGTTAGATTAGGATTCTAAAAGTTATTAATTTAGTTGCTCATGGTGGCAGCCATGAGGGACTATAAAAAGACTAGAGGGGAGAGCAGAACAGGTATTGAAGAAGAAAAAAATTAGGGTTTCACCTTTTGCTCTCTATCTAAGGCTTTGTTCCTGATTTGATGAGGGGTGTTGTGGATTGCACCTTATAAATACTCTTATACAATAAAGATTCATCTTCAAGCATCAAGAAGTGTGGTATCACGTTTTTTCTTCGTAATATTCATCGGTTTACACCATTTTGGCCTATTCTGTCATTTCGATTTTACTTATGATTTAATTCAAATTGATTTATCCAAAACCTTGCTAGGACATTAAGAAAGAGATATGAAAAGTTTCATTACTTAATTCCTCGTATTTTATGAGTAATTAAGGTTTTAATTTTTCAGATCGAATCTGTTCTGTTTTTATGATATAGCAACTCTCGAGGATCATAACTTTTGATTGGGAACTCAGATTTGAGTAAAACTACTCGAGAAAATTTAGTATTGAAGTCTAGTTTCTTGTGTTAAAATTTTAGATCAATCTAAGTTACGGTTTTAAAGTTACACTCGTTTTACCACTGCTTGGTCAGGCTATTTTCAGTCCTCGGGAAATTTGCTAAGCCCTCGGGAAAGTGCTCGAGAAAGCCCTCGAAAATTTTAGTCTGGTTGGAGATTTTGCTGATTGGTCGGGAATTAGCTTTCTGATTTTATTTTTAGGGTTGTTTTTGGGTACTGCCACCATTCACCCTCCTCTGGTTGCCGTGGTTTGTATATTTCGATCTTGCAACAACTACAGAAGATAAAACCCTGGTCGAACGCCTGACACGATGAAGCAAACAATACATGGTCATCGAGGACAAACTGTACAAGCGTGCAGCCTCAACAAAGGTACTTTAGAAATGCATCCTGCCAAGCGAAGACATCCAGATCCTTAACGAAGTCCACACGGGAGCATATGGCAATCACGCCGGAGCCAGAACGCTAGTCAGAAAGGCCTTCCGATCAGGCTTTTATTGGCCAACGGACAACAATGACACCAAAGAGTTAGTCAAAAAGTACACCGGGTGCCAGTTCTTCTCCAAGCAAAGTCACCTACCAGCTCAAGCCTTTCAAACAATCCCACCAACTTGGCCCTTCGCTTGCTGCGGGCTCGATATGGTCGGCCCCTTCCAGAAGGCTCCCCAAGGGATCGGCCGATTATTAGTGGCCATCGACAAATTCACAAAGTGGATAGAAGTAATGCCACTAAAAAATTACACAGACAAAAATGTAGCACAATTTGTCGAAGGAATCACCTATCAGTTCGGCGTCCCAAACCAAATCATAACCGACCTTAGGACTCAGTGCACAGCAAACGATTTCTAGGATTTCTGCGAAGAAAGATTGATCGAGGTCAAATATGCGACAGTCGTGCATCCCTGAGCCAACAGGCAATGCGAGCGTGCCAATGGGATGATCCTTCAAGGTCTAAAAGCCTGAATCTTTGACCCCTTACAGAAGTACGCTGGGAGGTGGCTCCAGGGACTCCTCGCAATACTCTAGGGACTCCGCACGCAACCAAACAAAGACACAGGACATACACACTTCTTCCTCATCTACGGCTCCAAGGCGATTCTCCTGAGCGATATGCTACACAAATCCTCTCAAGTTCAATACTACGACAAAGAAACGGCGGAACAAACAAGGGCCGAAGATATCGACTCCATCGAAGAAGCCTGGTTAGTAGCCATGGTACAAGCGGATTGGTATCAGCAGACCCTTCGACGGTATCACGACCGTAATGTGCAGAGCACAATCAACCGTTGAGATGCATAAACTTTCTACCCTCTAGGAAGGACCTTTCATTATAGCTGAAGTAACAAGACTAGGGGCCTATAGGCTAATACGAGAAGACGAGCAAGCAGTACTAAACTCGTGGAACATCGAGCAGCTCCGTTGATTTTACGCCCTGCAATATTTTGTAAGATAACTTTTTCTGTTGTCAATAAATTATGTTTAGGCACTCATCGACCCCGTGGCGCCTTTTCTCCACTGACCTCGTTGACTACTTCCCTCTAGACATGTAACTGGGCCAGGAAGGGATAAGCCCTAGAGCTTTACACCCATAGTCGAGCATATTTTCTCACTGACCTCCCCGACTACTTCCCCCCAGACATGCAACTAGGTCAGGAAGGGGTAAGCCTTCGGCCTTTACACCCACAGTCGAGCATATTTTCTCACTGCCTCGTCGATAACTTTCCCCCAAACATGCAACTAGACCGGAAAGGGGTAAGCCTTAGGGCTTTATACCCATAGTTGAGCATATTTTCTCGCCAACACATGCCGGTTACATCCCCCTCCGGGTTGGTCACCAGATAGCCATCGTGCATGTAGCCGGACCAGGGAGAGGGTCAACTCTTTAGTCGTACACCCGCAACCGTGCATCTTCGAAGACCTCACCGACCCATGCAGGCTACATCCCCTCCGAGTTGGGCGCCACATGGTCGCCGTGCATGCAACCAGATCTAGGAGAGGGTTAGCTACTTAGCCGTACACCCACAGTCTTCTATCTTCATCGACTTCGCCAATCCGCCGTGTGGGTGATAACACACGATGCACGGTAAAAGTTACATAAGGCAAATCGAAGCATCTTTATTTCTCAAGACTAATCTTTTACAGGGATCACATTACTTCAAAGAAGGGGACACAACACTTCTATGACGACTACATTACTTTAAAGAAGGGGACACGGCCTTCTTCAATTAATAAGAAGAAAAAGGCGTATAGACGGCCAAAGACAGCATTCCACAAACCAAACGTGGCAGCTGCGGACGATGAGGTTCTCACAGTAGCTTCACACGATGCAGCATTAGCCCATCATGACCACTATGAGCACCAAGGATCCTGGGGGCTGCTGCTACGACAGCAGCGACTCCGCATGATCCTCATTTCGACTAGAGGAGATAGTTGTCGACCCTGAGAGACCAGCACAAAGGGACGCCGCCTTCTTCACTGAGAGGAAAAACAGCGTGGCCTCGATAATGAGGTCGGCATCTGCCTATAGGGCACCTGCTTCAGCGGATGTCACCAGCTTCTTTCACTGAATCGAGCCACTACCTTGGCACTCAGACATTAAAATAGGCAATGCAAAAGCACTAGGCAACAGGACATCGGTGAAAAGAATGACACCAGGGAAAAGCCTCAGGGACGCCACAGCATCGTCCTTCGAAGCACATGCAGAGAAGAAAAAGCAAATTCATATAAGGACGAACATACCGAACTAACCTGAAGTCGTAAACTCTCAACGTTTAGACCTACAAAGTTTATGGCCGAATCAACGCACCACATATCTTTGGAATAACCGGCAACATCAACAGCCACAACAATGATCCCTTCCTTAAAAAGATCAAGAAGGACGGCTTTGGTAGAAGGCCGAACAGAAGAAACACGCTGAGATAAGAAGGAGCTTTGTTGCAAAGGCAAAGGGAGTACCGCAGCTTAAATAGGGGTGCCGCCTTAAACGCCGGTCACAATGGCCGCTGGGTACGCCACTTCGCTTATTGTGCAATTTATGGCGAGCAGGATGGAACGGTCCCACCTCCTTGTCTGCACCCACGTTCCACGCATCACACGTGGTGCTGTTAGAGATAAAGCATCCCCTCGTCCTTTCATCTGTCACGCATTAACTACGGGCGGAAGAAGAAATTATAAAGTGTCTTTTTGGGCACACTGGTGGAGTCCGCGATGTTTGGGTTCACATATGCCCATGGGTCGCAAACTTGGGGTCTCGCACACACGAGGACTCTCGTGCTCGAGGTCTCGCCTACACAAAGATCTGCTCGCCCAAGGACTTATGCACTCGATAGCTCCAACGGCCTAGGTGTTGGGAAACGGGTAGGCTACGCTAGCCAAAAACAAAACTTTTTCTACCCTGTTCAACCCAGGAACCATGCGAATAATGAAATCATGGATCGTTACCTCTAATGTGAGACGCGCTAGTGCAGCGGAAGAAGAGTTGGGGAAGCGCGTCCTCGATCAACTCTACCCGGCTCCGTCCAATCATCGGTGGTGAAGTCGATGTATCCTTGCGATCTTCACGAGAAGATCAGCACCGCAGTAGCAGCGGTGCCTAAATGGTATCCACACGTACAGGAATGAGATCACCTCAAGCCGGTATGCTAGTACCACGCGAGAGGTTAGGGGAGATGCGGCCACAGCAGGTGAGGCCAGGGGAGAGGTGGCGGCTAGGGTTAGGGTAGAGGTGAAAGCAACAGCAGCAGCAGTAGCTGCAACAACTAACAGCAGCAACTACCAACAGTCTTTTCGTCCTAGCCCCTCCTCTCCTTGTATAGTGCCCTCTCATGGATCTTTAATTAGTATTAAAGCCCAACAGATCTATTTTGTTCGTCTGGCCCAGAAGTTCTGGTCCAGGCTCAGAACTTCTGAAAATAACCTTTTGTACGGATTTATTTCTGTCTAAAACTTCTGGTCCAACCGGAACTTTCGGACCCAGAACTTTCGGTCCAACCGAAACTTCCAAAAATAACATTATGTATCGAATTTATTTCGACCCAGAAGTTCCGGTTCCACCCAGAACTTTTGGTTCGTCCAGAATATATCTCTCAGGCAGGCCCGGAATTTCTGGTCCAACCAGAACTTCCGGTTCCTCCAGAAACCGAAACTAGGGCTGGCCCGGAACTTTCGGTCACACTAGAACTTCTGGTTGCTCCAGAACCCGAAACTTCCTGCCTCAAGCCAGAACTTCCAGTTTCCTAGAATTCTCTTAGGCATATTTCCATCAATCTCCCACTTGCACAAGAGTCAATTCTTGCAAGCTTTAAATCCCATCCCCTTAAGCGTGTGACCCGATAGGTTCATATGTAAACGGTTGCTACCCAGAAACCTTTTTCGGATTGCTAGTCAATAGCAGTACCTAGCAGCACATATTGACCTCCGAAAGCATACAAAATCATAATCATATTTTCTGAACCTTGATATACTCTTGCACCAATCCCTTTACCACACGACATTAGTCAAGCTTAAGGCGAGATTTGTGACACCCTTGTGATAGCTTGACACTTCACTCGATCAAATATTGGATTAATCATGATTAACTCTTTAATCATAGTGGCATGGCCATGCACTTTCTAAATCCAACTATCTCGAGGGGCCAGGGACATCTCTCCTATTATTTAGGAGGGGTAAATTCCATCTTGATTGCTCACATTCCAAGACATGTTTCATAACATACCTGAAAGCAACATTTATAACTACCCAGTTACGGAATAGCGTTTGGAAGTCCCTAAGTGTGTTACTTGACATTCTGGAATCAATGACGATCTTAGATCAAAGAATTCTGTAGGTATACCATTTGAGATGATAACTGATGGCACATCATGAATAACAATCCTAACAGTATCTCAAGGTGGACTATCTAATATAATGTTCTCTAACATGTGTCCACATTACTGATTTGATATCTTCATATCTATGATCCGTGAAACATGACCATCAATCAGATAAATATGCTAATCTATAAATCATCACTGTCCCACATGATGATATGAGATTAGGGATCATTTAGAATAACATCATTATAAAATAAAGAGTTTCACAAACAAGTCACATACTTGCTGATCAAGGTAAAAGACAATTGTTCAAGGAACATGATAACCAATTATCCAAAATACATCAGCATAAACAAGACTCCTCTCACATACACTAGACTCTATCACACAAGTATCTAATACCCATAGAGTTCAAGTGCGCCTCATGCTTGGGCTACGAGAGAGGTTTCGTCAATGGATCGGCAATGTTTGAATCTATGTACACATTGTATATCTTTACATCATCTCTATCTATAATTTTACGGATAAGGTGATAGCGCCGCAGTATGTGCTTGGACTTCTGGTGTGACCTAGGCTCCTTGACTTGCGCAATGGCACCACTATTATTACAACAGAGGTCCACTAGACTAGACGCACTAGGGACAACACCCAGCTTAGAAACAAACTTTCTAATCCAAACAGCATCCTTTACAGCTTTAGAAGCTATAATGTACTCGGCCTCCATTGTTGAATCTGCAACCGTTTCTTGCTTGGAACTTTTCCAACTCACTGCGCCTCCATTAAGGCAAAACATAAATCCAGATTGCGATCGCGAATCGTCTTTATTGATTTAGAAACTAGCGTCGGTGTAACCATTTATAACGAGCTCCTCCGCACTTCCATAGACTAGGAACATATCCTTAGTTCTTCTCAAGTACTTGAGGATACTCTTTACTATCGTCCATTGACTTTCACCTGTGTTTGATTGGTATCTGCTTGTAACACTTAGAGCATATGAGACATCTAGGTGTGTAAAAAGCATAGCACATATGAAGGACCCGATCGCCAAAGCATGCGGGATCACACTTATTTTCTCTAGCTCATCAGGTGTCGAAAGGACACTGACTCTTGCTGAGAGTAATACCATGTGACATTGGTAAGAAACCTTTCTTGAAATCCTACATATTGAACCGTTTTAATGCCTTGTCAATGTACGTGTTTTGGCTTAATCCAATTGAGCCTTCTTGATCTATCTCTATAGATCTTTATGCCCAATATATATGATGCCTCTCCAAGATCTTTCATTGAGAAACTTTTTCATAACGAAGATTTAATAGCATCAAGCATTGGAACATCATTTTCGATCAACAATGTGTCATCTACATATAAAACCAGAAATACAAGTGTGCTCCCACTAGTCTTTTTGTAAACACAAGGCTCTTCTTCATTCTTGATGAAACCAAACCCTTTGATCACTTCATCAAAACGAAGATTTCAACTCCGAGAAGCTTGCTTCAACCCATAAATGGACTTTTGAAGCTTGAAAATTTTTCTAGCATTTTTCGGATCGACAAAACCTTCAGGCTGTGTCATGTACACATCATCGCTTAGGTCTCCATTAAGGAAAGACATTTTGACATCCATTTACCATATCTCATAGTCATAATATGCGGTAATTGTTAGGATGATCCAGATAGACTTTAGCATTACGACAGGTGAAAATGTTTCATCATAATCAACGCCAGAAATTTGCCAGAAATCTTTCGCCACCAATCGTGCCTTATAGATGTGAACATTTCCATCAACGTCTACCTTTTTATTAAAAATCCATTTACACTCGATAGTTTTAACACCATCAAGTGGATCGACCAAGTTCCAAATTTAATTCTCACGCATGGATTCTAACTCGGATCTTATGGCTCCAAGCTATTTCTCAAAGTCTGGTCCCATCACTGCTTCCGAGTATGTCTTAGGTTCATCATTGTCCAACAATAATATGTCGCGTTGCCCCGTGGTTAAAAACATAAACCGCTCGGGCGAACGACCAATCCTTTCAGACCAGTGTGGGGCTGATGTCTCGACAACAGGTTATGCAACATCTTGCACATCGAGTTGTGGTTCAATAGGAGCTGAAACACTTTCAAGTGGTTCTTGAACTTCTTTGAGTTGCACCGTGCTCCCACTAACTTCTTTCGAGAGAAACTCTTTCTCAAGAAAGACACCATTCTGGACAACAAACACTTTGCCTTCTTCTCGGTTATAGAAGTAATATCCTTTGGTTTCCCTATGATACCCCACAAAGAAGCATTTATCAGATTTTGGAGTGAGCTTATCGGACGTCAAATGTTTTACATAGGTCTCACAATCCCATGTCTTTAGAAAAGACAACCCGAGATGCTTCCCAGTCCATATCTCATATGACATCATTTCTACAGATTTAGATAGAACCCTATTCAATATGAAAGCAGCAGTTTCTAGAGCGTATCCCCAGAAGGACAATGGAAGATCAGATTGACTCATCATTAACCGGACCATGTCTAACAAAGTTCGGTTCCTCCGCTCGGACACCCCATTCCATTGAGGCGTGCCTGGTGAAGTCAACTATGGAACAATTCCACATTGCATTAGATGATTAATAAACTCATGGCTCAAATATTCACCTCCACGATCCGATCATAGAAATTTAATTGTCTTGCCTATATTATTTTGTACCTCATTCTGGAACTCTTTAAACTTTTCAAAGGATTCCGACTTATGCCTCATCAAGTAGATGTAACCAAATCTACTAAAGTAATAGGTAAAAGTAATGAAGTACTGAAAACCACCTCTAGCAGTGAAACTCATTGGTCCACATACGTCTGTATGTACAAGGGCCAACAATTCATTTGCCTCTCACTTTGACCAGTGAAAGGCGTCTTAGTCATTTTGCCAAGTAAACAAGACTCGCATGTGTCAAATGATTCAAAATCAAATGATTCTAGAAGACCATCTTTATGGAGCTTCAGCATACGTTTCTCATTTATATGACCTAAACGACAATGCCAAACAAAAGTAGGATTCAATTCATTAAGCCGAGGCTTCTTCATATTAATATGATAAACATGTATATCCTCAAAATTCAGAATATATAATCCATTCAACAATAGACAAGTACCATAGAGCATAACATTCAAAAATATTAAACAACACTTGTTCTTTATTATGAATTCATTACCATCTTCCTCCAAACATAAAGAAGAGATAATGTTTCTGTCTAAGGCCAGAATGTAATAACAATTTTTCAATTCCAAAACTAATCCTGAGGGTAGCGACAAAGAATAAACGCAGCAACTCTTGCACCATTGCCGACGCGCACATCTAATTTGCCTCTTGCACACTTCCTTGTCCTATTCAGTCCTTGCAATGATTTGCAAGTGTGAATCATTGATCCGGTATCAAATACCCATGAATCACTTGGACGAGTTGCAAGATTAATTTCAATAACATTTATACCTGAAGTGGAAGTCTTACTTCCCTTCTTCTTGAGTTCTTCCAAGTACAACTTACAGTCCCTCCGCCAATGACCAATCTTATGGCAGTGGTGGCAAGTATCAGAAGTAGCAGGGCCAACCTTGGACTTTCTAACAGGTTTATGATTAGAGCTCAAGATCTTATCTAAAGCTTTAGCCTTGCCCTTACGTTTTCTCTTCTTGCTATCCTTCTGAACCATCATCACATGACTAGAGTTTTTCTTAATGCTTTCCTCAGCAGTCTTTAGCATCACATGTAATTCAGCCATGCTTTTCACCATGCTGTTTATATGAAAGTTTAAGATGAACGGCTCGAAGCTCACAAGGAGCGACAGGAGAATCACATCCGTAGCCAACTCTTGGCCAAAGAGAAAACCAAGTTTTTCTAAGCTCTCAATGTAACCAATCATCTTGATCACATGAGGACTGACTGGGCTGTTTTCTGCTAACCTGCACGTAAACCAGGACTTTAAGGTATTGTACCTCTCGACCCGAGCTTGGATCTCAAACATGCCTTTGAGTTCCACGATCATATCGTAGGCATCCCTATTCTCATATTGCTTTTGAAGCTTAGAGGACATACAGGCAAGCATGAGACAGCTAATATCGATTGAATTATTGGTGTGCTTCTCATAAGCCCTCCGATCCGCGGCAGATGCATTATCAGCTAGTTCATTAGGATGGGACTCCTCTAGAACATATTCCTTTTTCTTTTGTTTGAGAACAATTCTCAAGTTTCTATGCTAATCAATAAAGTTTATTCTAGAAAGCTTTTCTTTTTTAAGAATCGATCGTAAATTAAAACTAGAAGTGTTACTAGCAGTAGGTGCAATGATCTACAATAAAATGCAAGTTTTAGCACTATGCTATATAAATCTTCTATCAAATAAAAGATGCTCCACTACATGATATACAATCGTTTTCCCTCTTACGACATGTAGTGGGACAAGATCCATATTCAACTAACTTCTAGTGAGCTTTGGCATCACTGTTAGAAAATTAGTGACATAGGTAAGCAACACTTTGCTAATCACATCCCTATGTGACTCTTGTTCGTTGGGGTGGCATCCAATGTCTCGACGCCCAACTCCATGCCCCAAAGCCCAAAACCATTTTGATATCTTTGTTAAGCAAACCAATACTATGCTTGTGGATGTCTGACATCCACCCTAACTAGTTAAGATAAAAGATGGCACTCTGCTTTAGCAGACCTACCATACAATGATCAAAAATCTTCGTAGGTGCAGCTATTGAAAAGGGCATCAAAGACTCTTAATTTTCTGAGGGAAACTATTCTAACATGGTAACGATGCCTACCGCACACAGAACATGAATGAATAGTATGATAGGATCATAAGTAAACATCACAGGCAATAATATTAACTGTGACATAGTATGACCCTTCTCACATGGTGATCTCCATCTCTATGGTTCCTGTCCTTCGGATCATCACGCTTCAAGCCTCCATGATCTTGTATCAGTCTATTACATCTAATAGCACTATATAAATTACATAAGAAGAAGCATCACATGTCGACATGCAGGTCGTACAACAATAGAACAGCCTTGGGCTGTAATTAACCATGACACGTACGCCATGAAAATTACATGCGTGCATCATATACATCACAAGGCCATACCATTCACAACATTCTCTGCAAAAACAAGTTAAGCGTAGAATCTATTTGTGACTAAAAAGTAGACCCGAAACTTTTGGCTCAGAGCCCGAAATTTCTGGCCGAAGTCTGGAACTTCCAGCTCAAAGCCCGGACCTTCTAAAATCACCCTTTCGTGTCAAATTTAAGTTAGCCCGGAACTTCTGGCTCAAAGCTCGAAACTTCCGAAAATAACCTTCTGTACAGAATTTATTTCTGCTCGGAACTTCCGGGTCAAACTCGGAACTTCCAAAAATAACATTCTATACAAAAATTATTTCGACCCGAAACTTCTGGGTCACACCCGGAACTTCCAAAAATCCAACGCAAGAACAATAGATCTAATCTATTTCCACCACATATCACCTATATGTGTATGATCCAGATCAAACACTACGCACGTAGGCTCTGATACCACTGTTGGAAACGTGTAGGCTATGCTAGCAAAAAACAAAACTTTTTTTACCCTGTTCAACCTAGGAACCATGTGAGTAATGGGATCATGGATCGTTACCTCTAACGCGAGATGCGCTAGTGCAGCGGAAGAAGAGTTAGGGAAGCGTGTCCTCAAAGATCGGCAGCGAAGTCGATGTATCCTTACGATCTTCACGAGAAGATCAGCACCGCAGTAGCAACGGTGTCTCAATGGTATCTACACGTACAGGGACGGGATCACCTCAAGCCGGTATTCTAATACCACGCAAGAGGTTAGGGGAGATGCGGTCACAGCAGGTGAGGCCAGGGGAGAGGTGGCGGCTAGGGTTAGGGTAGGGGTGAAAGCAACAGTAGCAGCAGCTGCTGCAACAACAAACAGTAGCAACTACCAACAGCCTTTTCGTCCTAGCCTCTCCTCTCCTTATATAGTGCTCTCTAATGGTCCTTTAATCAGTATTAAAGCCCAATAGATCTAATCTGTTTGTCTGGCCTGGAAGTTCTGGTCTAGGCTTGGAACTTTCGAAAATAACCTTCTGTACGAATTTATTTCTGTCCGAAACTTTCGGTCCAACCAAAACTTCCAGACCCGGAACTTTTGGTCCAACCGGAACTTCCGAAAATAATATTCTGTATCGAAATTATTTTGACACGAAAGTTCTGGTTCCACCTGAAACTTCTGGTTCGTCCAAAATACATCTCTCAGGCAGGCCCAGAACTTCCGGTCCAACCGGAACTTCCGGTTCCTCCAGAAACCAAAACTAGGGCTAGCCCGAAACTTTCGGTCGCACCGGAACTTCCGGTTGCTCCAGAACCCAGAACTTCCAGGCTCAAACCAGAACTTCTGGTTCCCCAGAATTCTCTTGGGCATATTTCCATCACTAGGGACTCGAGCGCTCAAGGGTTTGCGAGCCCAAGGACCTTGCCTTCTTGGGGGCTCGCGCGCTCGAGGATCCTCATGCCTAGGGGCTCGAACGGTCGAGGATCCACATGCTCGAAGACTCAAGATCAACTATGCTCAGGACCGCCATGGTCTTGAGACTTTAGCCACGGACTCCTCCCAACGAGGCCTCAACGCCAACGATCCCAGAAGATAAATTCGTCAACCAAGTTTCAAAGGGTTCCTCGAAGGTTTTATCAGGAGACAAGATGTTCCAGAAGGCTTTTCTTGCAGGTTATTTTTTGACCCTTTAGCTAAATGTTTCATTTAACTCAAGGCTCGAGGGCTACACCATGTGGGTGCACCTACACAGTGCACCTCACACGAAAGAAGGAAATCGAGGCTTTTTTAAAGACCATCAGAATTTAGCAGAAGTATCAAGATTTTAGATTAAAGGAGAGCTCATCCCATCTTGTTTTGTCAAAGATTTTTTTAACCAAGCTAAGAAGAGCTCAGAAAATGCTATCAGGGATGTGACCCTCGGGTACCTCACAATTGGGCTTATCAGTCTGGACCGAGAGCAAGCCAAGTCCGACATTGGCGTCCGGTATGGCCCATGGAGGGGGGTTCGGGCCCGATAAGGAAAGTTAAGTCCTTATCAAGTGGTTGGAATCTAGCTATGGCATAAAGAGATATGTTTGTACTAAAATCCATGTAATTAGGGATTTAGCACCCGAGTTTGGTAGGCAATCTTAGATCGACTTGGGATAGAGTCCTGGGTTATTGGGCTCACCTCCTGAGTATATAAAGGAGACGAGGCACCCCCAGAGTCATCCAATCCAATCTAGTCATCTAGCATCATCATATTTTTCTTGCTTTCGATAACTTAAGCCTCGATAGCTTGACTGCATCGTATTGTAAGCTCCACCATCATATTATACACCAAAACACTGGACGTAGGGTTATTATCCTCTGGGAGACCCGAACCAGTATAAATTTTAGCTCTTGTGTTCCAGAGTCGACCATCGGATTCGAAGGCGTTACGCTTCCCTTACATATATCTCATCACCACCTCGGATACCCTCTTCGGTGGACTGCTCGGTTATTCACCAACACAAAATATCTAAGATCATCAAAAATGAACTTTGGAGTTAAAAGTTATGACCTTTTTTCTAAAGTGTTGTCAGGAATTTCGAAAGTTCTGGATCAAACTGGAACTTTTAGGATCTCCAAGTTTGGAACTTCTGGACTGAACCGAAAGTTTGGAGATTGTTGTTCTGTTTCGGCCCAAAACTTCTGGAAAGGTCTGGAAATTCTAAAATTGGCTCTCTGTTCTAGTTCGGAACTTTTGAAAAGGCCCCAAAAGTTCCGATTTCACTGTAACTTTTGCCCAACAGCTAGCCCCAAGGGTTTGGGCTATATAAACCCCTCCACCCATCTTTTAAGAGGGAGCTCAACAGCCCCATTTCCCCTAAGATTCAGAAGCCTTTAGAGTTCATCCCACTCCACATTTGATTAGATCTAGTGAAGATTATTGAGTTGGGTTAAGAGATTTGTGGTAAGAGTGGGTGAGATTCATTCCAATCTTTGAGCACTTGAGTTCATACCAAACAAATTAAATATTGTGTTTGTTATTCTTTGAGATTGAGATCTCCTAGACATCAAGGTATTGCCCACGAGCAACTAAGGATTGTGATGTGCCCGAGAAAGTTTGTAAAGATTCTACCTCACCTTGACAGTTGCTTGGTGAGGAAAAGGGTTGAAAGAGACATAGCCTTTTGAGGCCCCTCAACGAAGATGTAGGATCGGTGGATCTAAACTTTAAAAAATAAATCAAGTGTCTCCTTTCTGATTTGCTTGTTCTTCGTGTTCTTGAGCTATCTCTTATATTTATGTGTTTTGGCCCAATCTATGTGCTTGTTCCTATTTGATTGCAATTGATGCATGAGATAGCTTCATAAAACCTATTAGAACTTTAGAGAATAATTGGTTAGAACTAAAAATCATTAAGGGCTAGTAGATTTTTAGTTTATCGGTTTATTATCTTTATTGCTTGTTTTAGCTCTATTTCTAAATCTACCCCATGGATCTATTTTTCCTTGCATAGACATACTTCTAGTAACTTGTTCTTACTTTCTTTTATCATAGAATTGCTATAAAAATTCTTAAAGGGTCGACTTTGTGCATGTCAAATGGTTCCCGTAATATCCGGTTGAAACCGTAAGGTACGGACCCCAAAACCTCTGAACTCCTAGAACTTTTGACTTGTCCTAGAATATTCGGACCCCAGAAGTTCCGAAAGAAATCAGACATTCCGAGAGCTTTAACCTTTATTTTTGAAGAATTTTTCAGGAACGCATATTCGCTCCCTCTAGACGACATCAATGTCTTTTCAAAGATAGCATGTCGAATAATCCAAAGTTTAAAGGGTTGTTTGACGTTGTTTTCATTGATAAAAATGGTCTATTTAACTAGAAAATCTGAGATATATTACTTGCTTGTAGATGAGGATAAACCCTTAAGAACATGTAGAAACAAGAACAACAATCCTAAAATAATGTTCTTATGTGTGATTGCTCGGTCAAGATATGATGAGAATGGAGTGTGCATTTTTTATGAAAAGATTGGATGCTTTCCTCTAGTTACTTTTGAGCGTGCTAAGAGTAGTAGTGTTAATCGGCCAGCTAGGACAATGGAAGTGAAGCAGATAGCATCAATTACAAGAGATGTAATTAGAGAATTTATGATCGATAAGGTTCTTCCTGCTCCTATCTACATTTAGAAAGACAATGCATCTTCTCATATAGAACTTCATGATCCACAATTCCTTGAAGCTGCTAAGCAAGATGGCTTTGACATTAGGGTCATTTGTCAACCACCAAATTCACCGGATTTTAATATCTTGGATCTGAGTTTTTTTGTGCTATGCAATCTATTCAATATAAGTTAGGTGGTGTGGCATACATGACCATAGGCTTATATCGAGACCCAACCATATGAGCCCCAAATAACAATGTCCGTGCCTCTCTCCTCGATCAAAAACACAACTGATAGGATATGATCATATGGGGTGACCAATCAGAGAAGGAAAAGACCACTAGAGTTAGGTAGACTATAGAAGGATGGACATTGTAGAGCCCTCCAAAAAAATCTACCAATGAGCAAATGTCGATAAGTTTAAGGTGTCATAATTTCAACTATATTGTAGTACTAAAAGACATCTTTTCTATAAGAATTAAACTTTTTCCTTAGAATTTATTTCTTTGGAGTTTTTTTAGAATGCAGAAGAGTGTTGCACATCATTCTATTACAAGAGGCAAATTTTACGATACACCTAAATAAATATGAACCTCTATCTTAGTTGATTAAACGATCACAATTAAAAAGATGACATATCTATTACCTACAGATCATCCATAATTATTATATTTTTAAAAAGTTAATTATTAATATCTATTAATTAGTTAGTATATTTAGTAGCTAGATTTTGCTCTACTAATTTAATGAAAGAGATCAATTGAGAAAAGGAAAATTGCATAAATCATATAGCCAATAGTAGCCAGTTAATACATTATTTATTTTTTAATTTAATTTTTATTTAAAAATCAATAGACTAAATTTATTACAACTCTTACCTCAAGTGTAGAATAAAAGAGAGAAATAGACGATGAAAATGCTCGAATCCACTTACAAAGATTCTAGAAAAACTGCTACTTCCTCTATTTCAGAATGTAAGTCATTCTAGTATTGTCTAGATTTATCTATAGACCAATGCATATATTTTGTACATGTATCTAGATTTATGGAACTATAGATGAATCTAGACAAGCCCAGAATAACTTACAATCTGAAACAAAGAAAGTATCTCTTTGGATTTCTTACTGGAAGAGCACACAAGCACTGTCGCGCTGCAACTCCATCTACCAAACCCTTTATTAGTCCAGTTAAGTTCCATTTGGTTTGGAGACATGGTGGGATGGGACGGTCCTCTCCCAGTTTTTTAGGATAGGATCATCACATCCCGTGTTTGGCAGCTGAGTGGGATGGGAGAGGTGGGATGGAAAGAAACAAATCTAGAAGAAGAGAGAGGAGGAAGAAGATGATGGGTTGCTGCTCGCCGGACCACCGTCTCACCGTACTGTTGGGTTATGGGGAGGCTACGCTAGCGCTTAATTTCAAAATTTTATCCCGTTAGCCTAAGAACCATGCGTGTAATGGGATCATGGATGGTTACATCAAGCCTCGAGACACGCTCGGGCAGCGGAAGTAGAGTCGATGAAGCGCGTCCTCGAGCTACTCCTCCCGGCTCTGTTGTTCGTCGGTGATCCGGCGATGAAGACGATGCGATCCTATGATTTGGCGATCTCCATGGGAAAAAGACGAGCACCACTATTGGAGTAGTGCCTCCACGGTATCCACACGTCCGAGGACAGGATGACGTCACGCCGGCGTGCTAGAACCACTCGTGAGATCCGGGGAGATCGATCACAACGCTTGCAATCAAGGAGAGAAAAGAGGTGGCGGCTAGGGTTCTCAACCAGGAGCAACAGCAGCGGCGGCAACAACCTTTTCGTGCAAGCCCCTCCTCTCTTTATATAGTGCCATGTCACAGGCCTTTAATCTGTATTAAAGCCCAACAGATCTAATCTGTTCACCTGGACCGGAACTTCCGGTTTGTCTAGGTAGGCTCGGAACTTCTGGTCCAACCAGAACTTTCGGCTCCTCCAGAAAACCTAAACTGGGGCTGACTCAGAACTTCCGGTGATAACCGGAACTTCTGGATGCTCCAGAACCCAGAACTTCTGGCCCTCAACCAGAACTTCCGGTTCCCCTAGAATTCTCTTGGGTACAATTCCATCAATCTCCCACTTGCACAAGAGCTAATTATTACAAGTTTTAAAATCCAATCCCCTTAAGTGTGCGACCCGATAGGTTCATATGCAAACAGCCACTACCCGGAAACCCTTTCTAAATCGCCAATCAATAGCGGTATCTAGTAGCACATATTGACCCTCGAAAGCATACAAAGTCTAAATCATACTTTCTGAACCTTGATATACTTACACACCAATCCCTTTACCACACAACATCAGTCAAGCTTAAGGCGAGATTCGTGCCATCCTTGTTGATAACTCGACACTTCACTCGATCAAGTAGTGGATTCAATCATGATCAACTCTTTGATCATAGTGGCATGGCCATGCACTTTCCAATCTAACTACCTCGAGCGGCCTAGAGACGTCTCTCCCATTATTTAGGAGGGGTAAATTCCATCTTGACCGCTCACATCCCACGACATGTTTCGTGGCACTCCTGAAAGCAACCTTTATAACTACCCTGTTACGGAATAACGTTTGGAAGCCCCTAAGTGTGCTACTACACATTCTAGAATCAATAATAATCTCAGGTCTAAGGATTCTGCAGGTACACAATTTGAGATGACAACTGATGACACATATAAAATAATAATCTCACTAGTATCTCAAAGTGGGTCTATCTAACTCCATGTTCACCAACATGAGTCCACATCACTGATTTGACATCTATATGTCTATGATCTGCGAAACTTGATCATCAATCAGACAGATATGCTAATCTATAAATCATCACTGTCCCACATGACGATCTCAGATCAGGGATCATTTAGAATAACATCGTAACACAAAGAGTTTCACAAACAAATCATGCACTTGTTGATTAATGTAAAAGATATTTATTCAAGGAACAAGATAACCAATTATCCAAATGTACATCAGCATAGACAAAATATTTTCTCTCACATACACTGGACTCACTCATGCAAGTATCTAACACCCATAGAGCTCAAGTACGCCTCATGCCTGGGCTGTGAGAGAGGCTTCGTCAATGTATCGGCTATGTTTAAATCCGTGTGTACCTTGTATATCTTCACATCACCTCTATCTATAATCTCACGGATCAGGTGATAGTGCCGAAGTATGTGCTTGAACTTCTGGTGTGACCTAGGCTCCTTGGCTTGCACAATGGCACCACTATTATCACAATAGAGGTCCATAGGACTGGATGCACTAGGGACAACACCCAGCTCAGAAACAAACTTTCTGATCCAAACTGCCTCCTTCGTAGCTTCCAAAGCTGCAATATACTTGGCCTCAGTTGTTGAATCTGCAACAGTTTTTTGCTTGGAACTCTTCCAACTCACTACGCCTCCATTGAGACAGAACACAAATCCAGACAGCAATCACGAATCGTCCTTGTTGGTTTGAAAGCTAGCATCGATATAACCATTTACAACGAGCTCCTCCTCACCTCCATAGACTAGGATAATATCCTCAGTTCTTCTCAAGTACTTAAGGATACTTTTTACAACCGCCCAGTGACTTTCACCCAGGTTTGACTGATATCTGCTCGTAATACTTAGAGCATAAGAAACATCTAGGCGTGTACAAAGCATGACATACATGATGGTTCCGATTGCGGAGGCGTACGGGATCGCACTCATCTTCTCCAGTTCATCAGTTGTCGAAGGACACTGACTCTTGCTGAGAGAAATACTATATGACATTAGCAGAAAATCTTTTTTGGAATTCTGCATATTGAACCGTTTCAATACCTTGTCAATGTACATGCTTTGGCTTAATCTAATTAGCCTTCTCGACCTATCTCTATAGATCTTTATGCTTAAAATGTATGCTGCCTCTCCAAGATCTTTCATTGAGAAATTTTTTCTCAACGAAGACTTGATAGCATCTAGCATAGCAATATCATTTCCGAACAACAATATGTTATCTACATATAAGACCAGAAACGCAAGTGAGCTCTCATTAGCCATCTTGTAAACATAAGGCTCTTCTTCGTTCTTGATGAAGCCAAACCCTTTGACTACCTCATCAAAACGAAGGTTCCAACTCTGATAAGCCTGCTTCAACTCATAAATGGACCTTTGCAGTTTGCAAACTTTTTCAGCATTCTCTGGATCATCAAGACCTTTAGGTTGTGTCAAGTACACATCCTCACTTAGGTTTCTATTAAGGAAAGCCGTCTTGACATCCATTTGCCATATCTCATAGTCATAAAATACGGCAATTGCTAGGATGATCCGAAAAGAATTTAGCATAGCGACGGGCGAAAACGTTTTACCATAATCAACACCTTGAATCTGCCTGAAACTTTTCGCCACCAATCGTGCTTTATAGATGTGAACATTTCCAGCAACGTCTATCTTTTTCTTAAAAATCCATTTACACTCGATAGTTTTTACACCATCAGGTGAATCGACCAAGTTTCAAACTTGATTCTCTCGCATGGATTCTAACTCGGATCTTATGGCTCCAAGCCATTTCTCAGAGCCTGGTCCCATCACCACTTCCGTATAGGTCTTAGGTTCATCATTGTCCAATAATAATATATCACACTGCCTAGTGGTTAAAAACGCAAACAGCTCGGGCGCACGACTCAACCTCTCCGACCGACGTGGGGCTGGTGTCTCGACAACAGGCTCTACAACATCTTGCATGTCGAGTGGCGGTACAGTAGGAGTTGAAACACTTTCTAGTGGTTTTCGAACCTCTTCGAGTTGCACCGTGCTCCCACTAACCCTTTTCGAGAGAAACTCTTTCTCAAGAAAAACATCATTCCGGGCGACAAACACTTTGCCTTCTTCCTAGCTATAGAAGTAATATCCTTTGGTTTCCCTAGGATATCCCACAAAGAAGCATTTATCAGATTTGGGAGTGAGCTTATCAGACGTCAAACGCTTTACATAGACCTCACAACCCCAGATATTTAGAAAAGACAGCCTGGGACGCTTCCCAGTCCATATCTCATATGATATCTTCTCTACAGATTTAGATGGAATTCTGTTTAGTGTGAAAACAGCAGTTTCTAAAGCGAATCCCTAGAAAGACAATGGAATATCGGTTTGACTCATCATCAACCGGACCATGTCTAACAAAGTTCGGTTCCTCCGCTCGGACACCCCATTCCATTGAGGTGTACCAGGTGGAGTCAGCTGTGGAACAATTCCACACTGCTTCAGATGATCATTAAACTTATAGCTCAAATATTCACCTCCACGATCTGATCGTAGAAATTTAATTGTCTTGCTAGTATGATTTTGTACCTCATTCTGGAACCCCTTGAACTTTTCAAAGGATTCCAACTTATGCCTTATTAAATAGACGTAACCATATCTACTAAAGTCATCGGTAAAAGTTATGAAGTACTAAAATCTACATCTGGCTGTAGAACTCATTGGTCCACACACATCATTATGTACGATGGCCAATAGCTCGTTTGTCCTCTCACTTTTACTAGTGAAAGGCGTCTTAGTCATCTTGCCAAGTAAACAAGACTCACATGTGTCAAACGATTCGAAATCAAATGACTCCAAAAGCCCATCTCTATGGAGCTTTTGCATGTGCTTCTCATTTATATGACCCAAACGACAATGCCAGACATAGGTAGGATTCAAATCATTGAGTCGAGGTTTCTTCATATTAATGTTATAGACATGTGTATCCTCTAGATTCAGAACATATAAGCTATTCAATAATAAACAAGCACTATAGAGCATACCATTCGAAAATATCGAACAATACTTGTTCTTTATTATGAATTCAAAACCGTCTTCCTCTAAACATGACGAAGAGATAATGTTTCTGCTCAAGGCGGAAATAAAATAACAATTATTTAACTCCAAAACTAATCCTGAGGGTAGCGACAAAGAATAGACGCCGACGGCCAACGCAGCAACTTTTGCACCATTGCCGATGCGAACATCCAATTCGCCTCTTGCGCACTTTCTAGTCCTTTTTAGCCCCTGCAACGATTTGTAAGTGTGAATCATTGATCTGATATCAAATACCCATGAATCACTTGGACGAGTAGCAAGATAAATTTCAATAACATTTATACCTGAAGCAGAAGTCACACTTTTCTTCTTTTTTTTTCTTCCAAATACAACTTGCAATTCCTCCGCCAATGGCTAGGCTTATGGTAGTGGTGGCAAGTGTTAGAGCTAGCAGGGTCCGACTTGGACTTTCTAGCCGAATTAGACTTAGAGCTCGAGATCGCATCTGGAGCTTTAGCCTTTCCCTTATGCTTTCTCTTCTTACTTTCCTTTTGAACCATCATTACATGACTATGATTTTTCTTAAGGCTTTTCTCAGCAGTCTTGAGCATCCCATGCAATTCAGCCAAGGTTTTCTTCATGCCATTCATATGATAATTCATGATGAATGGCTCGAAGCTCGTAGGGAGCGACTGAAGAATCACATCTGTGGCCAAATCTTTATCAAGTTCAGAGCTGAGCTTCTCTAGGGTCTCAACGTAACCAATCATCTTGATCACATGAGAACTCACTGGACTGTCTTTCGCTAACCTGCACGCAAACAAGGACTTTGAGATATTATACCTCTCAGTCCGTGCTTGGTTCTCAAACATGCCCTTCAGCCCCACAATCATATCGTAGGTATCCCTGTCCTCGTATTGCTTCTGAAGCTCAGAAGACATGCTGGCAAGCATGAGACAGCTGACATCAATTGAATCACTGGCGTGCTTCTCATAAGCCCGCCTTTTAGCAATTGGTGTATTATCCATTGGTTCATCAGGGTAGGGTTTCTCTAGAATATAATCCTTATTCTCCTGTTTGAGAACGATTCTCAAATTCCTGTACCAGTCTATAAAATTTGTTCCAGACAATTTCTCCCTTTCAAGGATAGATCGCAGATTAAAAACGGAAGTGTTCTTTGTAGTAGGTGCCATGATCTATAACAACAATGCAAGGTTCAGTACTATGCTATGTTAATCTTCTATCGAATACAAGATATGCCACAATATGTAAAATGATCACTTTCCCTCTAACGACACATTGTGGGACAAGATCCATATTCATCTAACTCCTAGTGAGCTTTGGCATCACTGCTAGAAGATTAGTGACATAGGTAAGAAACACTTGCTAATCACATCATATGTGACTCTTGTTAGTTGGAGTAGCATCCAATGCCTGACTCCCAACTCCATGCCCCAAAGCCCAAAACCGTTTTGATAGCTTTGTTAAGTAAACCAATACTATGCATGTGGTGTCCGACATCCACCCTAACTGATCAAAATAAAAGATGGCACCATGCTTTGGCAGACCCACCATCGATGATCGAGAACCTTAGTAGGTGCAGCTATTGGAAAGAGCATCAATACTTAATTTTCTGAGGGAAAACTATTCTAACATAGTAACGATGCCTACCGCACACAGAACATGAAAGAATAGTATGACAGGAACATAAATAAAAATCACAGGCAATCATATTAACTGTGACATAGTATGGCCCTCTCGCATGGTGATCTCTATCTCTATGGTTCCTATCCTTCGGGTCATCACGCTTTAGACCTCCATGAACTTGTATCAGCCTATTACATCTAATAGCGCTATACTAATTACATGAGCAGAAGCATCACATGTCGACGCGCGGGTCGTATAACATTTGAACAGCCTTGGGCTGTAATCAACCGTGACACGTAGGCCATGTTATTACAAGCTTGTATCTTATACATTTGCAAGGCCATACCAGTCACAACATTCCCTGTAAAAATGAGTTAGGCGAAATCTAGACGTGACTGAACCAAGCCCAGAACTTCCAGCTCAGAGGCCCAGAACTTCCGATCGAAGGGCCCGGAACTTCCGACTCAGGGCCGAAACTTCCGAAATCAACCTTCTGACTCGAATTTATTTTAGCCCGGAACTTCTGAAAATAACCTTCTGTACGGAATTTATTTTTGTCCAGAACTTCCGGTCCAACCGAAACTTCTAGACCCGGAACTTCCGGTCCAACCGAAACTTCCAAAAATAACATTCTGTATCAAAAATTATTTCGGCCCAGAACTTCCGGTCCAACCGAAATTTCCAAAAAATCAGACGACAAAAAACAATAGATCCAATCTATTTCCATCACATATCACCATATGTAATCGATCCAGATCGAACACTATGCACGTAGGCTCTGATACCACTGTTGGGTTATGGGGAGGCTACGCTAGCGCTTAATTTTAAAATTTTACCCTGTTAGCCCAGGAACCATGCGTGTAATTGGATCATGGATTGTTACCTCAAGCCTCGAGATGCGCTCGGGCAGCGAAAGTAGAGTCGACGAAGCGCGTCCTCGAGCTACTCCTTCTGGCTCTGTTCGTTCGTCGGTGATCCGGCGATGAAGACGATGTGATCCAGCGATCTCCACAAGAAGAAGACGAGCACCACTATTAGAGTAGTGCCTCCACGGTATCCACACGTCCGGGGATAGGATGACCTCGCGCCGACGTGCTAGAACCACTCGCGAGATCCGGGGAGATCGATCACAACGCTTGTAATCGAAGAGAGAAGAGAGGTGGCGGCTAGGGTTCTCAACCAAGAGCAGCAACAGCAGCGGCAACAACCTTTTCGTGCTAGACCCTTCTCTCTTTATATAGTGCCCTATCACGGGCCTTTAATCTGTATTAAAGCCCAACAGATCTAATCTGTTCGCCTGGACCGAAACTTTCGGTTTTAACCGGAACTTTCGAAAATAACCTTCTGTATCGAGTTTATTTTGACCCGGAACTTCCTGTTCGTCCAGGTAGGCCCAGAACTTCCGGTCCAACCAGAACTTCCGGTTCCTCCAGAAAACCAAAACTGAGGCTGGCCCGGAACTTTCGGTTATAACCAAAACTTCTGGATGCTCTAGAACCCGGAACTTTCGACTCTCAGCCAGAACGTTCAGTTCCTCCAGAATTCTCTTGGGCACAATTCCATCACGTACCACCACCGCCGCCTCTCCCACTTCCTCTCCTCCCTGGAGCACCTACCTGATTCCTCATCTGTCGTCTCTCCAGCTTCCTCTCCTCCTCCCCGGAGCTCCTGCCGGATTCCTCATTCACCACCGACGTCTTCACCTCCGCCACCTCAGCACACCCCACGAGGGCCGCCGCCATTGCCGACGTCAGTTTCCTCCCATGCCTTGCCCGACCCTAGCTGCGCCGCACCGCACGTGCCTCACCAGACTGCTGCCGCGCCGTAGCCGCCTCACCCGATTGCCGCCGTGCCTCGCCGGACTATCGTCGTGCCTCGCTAGACCGCCGTCGCCGAGCTGCCACCGTGCACACGCCACGCTCGCGAAGTTGGGATGAGCTCGTCCACTCTTTTTTTGGACGAGCTCATCCTAAATATTGGGAGAATATTTCTTGGTGAGATAACTCTATCCCACTTGACTTAATTTGAACCAAACACTAGTAAAAACGGGACCATCATGTTCCGTCCCACCCGATCCTTGAACCAAACGCCACCTTAGATCATAGCAGACTCCATGTCACCAACCATGCTGGTTTTCAGCAGGTCATTCCATATTTCCATCCATCTCAGCATTACCAATCTATTATGGGAACGAAACTAGACAAGGAAAGTCGCGATCCCAGCCGTTCGGCTGGGATCCGACGGCGCCCTACCCCCCTACTCCGGTCGTCGGCCCCCTACTCCGGCCGCCGCCCCCCCTGCTCCGGCCGCCGCCCCCCTGCTCTGGTTGCCGCGTAGCCCGCCCTGCTCTGGTGCCCGTGCTCACCGTCGGATCCTAGCCAAACGGCTGAGATTACGACTTCTCTCTCTGATGTCGGGGGAGCCCGACGTCAAAAGGATCTGTTCCTCATGGGAACACCCAAGACACAGACCAGTCAAAGGTGAAGCGCGCGGGAGCGAGCGAGCACGGTCAGCCGAGGCACCTCTCCCTATCACCAACCCCGTGGCGCGCACCAACCAGGCAACCGCACCCGCACCCGCCCCGTGAGCGCGCGCGCGAGCGACCGATCGAGCCCCGCAGCCCCGGCTGCGATGTGACCACGAAACACCGCCAACAGTGTACCGTAACGACTAACGATGCTCTTATGGTGCTAGAAACCTTTTAGGCACAATGCCAACCATTCATATCAAGGTCATGGGATCTTCTCACGTTTACAGGCTTTGTTCTACGAGGCTCAAATCTCTTTTTCGACGGTGAAGCAGCAAGGTTTTCAAGACTCTAATCTGAAGAACAGAAGGAGGTTGGTGGTGCAGGAGATATCTCCATGGCATAGTCTAATTAAACTTATGGGACGGGACAGCGGTGCGGATACACAACACAACACCATGTTTGGTGCGAGCTTAGTCGCCAGGCACAGTGGAGTTGATCTGGCCGTCAGGCTGAGTTGGTCGCCATGAGATCGTTGTTATTACCAGCCACACGCAAAAAGTGTGGGATGAAAATTATAAGACGACCATTCTCCAAACGAGCAAACCAACAATTTTGTGCAGTGGCGGGGCCACCGAGTAGCCGTCTGGACTCGTCGACGAATACGCTATAGAATTTTAGTATTATTTTAGAGATTAAAAGTAAAATTTATAT
>KE372708.1:282163-299922 GCA_000418225.1 Zizania latifolia | reverse complement strand
CCCACACTGACCCACCCACCGCGAACGCACCAACGACGCAACCGCGGCCCGGGGGCGCCCTGATAGGCCCCGCCCACCTCCATCCGCGCCGGCGCGGCGCGACCCGCGAGCGTCGCTTCTCCCGGACTCCGCCGTCGTGGGCGTGGGCGCGGGCGGCAGGCAAGCGGCCAGGCGCGCAGGCCGGGCAGGACGCGCGTCGCGCATTGGGGTGGCCGAGGGCATGGTTGGCAGGTCCATCCGACGGCTGGCACATGGTCGACTAGCCAACAACCATCACCAGGACTGGCCCCAACTACCACCCTTACCCCCGTCGCCACGCTATTTAAGCGCTCGTTCCCCCACCGTTCGTCTCCAAGAAGAGCCTCAGCTTCCAACTCGAGCTCTTCTTCTAAAAAAACTCGTAATTTAGCTGTTACCACTAGTACTGTTCTAGTGTTCTTGTTGCCTTGCCCCAACTACTGTTGGTCTACTGTTATCTCTGTAGTCTGTAACTGCAATGGAGTGCGAGACCGGGCTAATTCGTTCCCTGAACGGCGACGGGCTGTGCATGGCGGCGCCGCCGGCGCGCGCCGACCCCCTGAACTGGGGGAAGGCGGCTGAGGACATGTCGGGGAGCCACCTCGATGAGGTGAAGAAGATGGTGGAGGATTACCGCCAGCCGTTGGTGAAGATCGAGGGCGCCAGCCTGACGATCGCGCAGGTGGCCGCCGTGGCCGCCGGCGCCGGCGAGGCCAGGGTGGAGCTCGACGATTCCGCCCGCGGCCGCGTCAAGGCCAGCAGCGACTGGGTCATGAACAGCATGATGAACGGCACCGACAGCTACGGCGTCACCACCGGCTTCGGCGCCACCTCCCACCGCCGCACCAAGGAGGGCGGCGCGCTCCAGAGAGAGCTCATCAGGTGAGCAGCAATCGCAAGCCCTATCCTTTTTTTCATTTTCATTGATCAATCTTTACATCAGCAGTTTAATTCCGGTCTTAGGACAAGATTGAAGAACACTAGTTTAATCATCGATCAATCTTTACATATGTCTGCATAGTCGCGTTCCATCATTCTCGAAGCCGAACAAGATCATCTTTTTGTGTCAGATAGGTCGCTGGTGGGACTGGCCATAAACTCAGTGCCAACTTTACATCGTTGCCCATTAATTAATTACTGCATGATACATCCAGCTCTAAGATTATGGTAAATCACCACCTATTTAATTACATCTCGCAACCATCCAAATAGATGGACCCAGCAGCAGTGCAGCACAGGATTACGAGTGTAACACGATAGGATAAATAAATAGATATAATAAATAAAATAGTTAAAAACAGGATGACGCCGGCCGTTGGAGCGTCGCTACTCGCTACGACTCTTGCTTCTTTCGTGATCTCGCGGGGATTCCGGGCTACTTTGCTGGGCAACGCCGAGTAACTGCGCTGCATGTGTCAGCTCGGTTCGGCGATGGGTTGGTGGCTGGTAACGCTGGACTGGTTGGCCGGTTGGCGGCGTCTCGTCACGCCATGCACGCGGACGCCGGGCAAAATCTCGCTCGGGCACCGCATAAAAACTTCACATGGAGACGACGTGGGCTGGCTGGCCCGGCTATTTCGGAGGATTTTCCGCGGCGAAAGCGAGCGGGCTTAGGTGATGTCCCCCCTGTGCACCGAAGATGTGTTCAAAAGATTAGACAATTTATCACTATCTAGCTTTGATTTTTTCTCATTATAGGCTATTTCTAATTGATTTACATATTATTTTTTTCGGTGTGCTCTTGCTACAATATTTCGTATTCTTTTTGGTTATTTTGTTGAGTGGTATGGGAGAGTTTAATAATCAATAAATCAAAAGAATAGAAAGAAACAGAAAAAAAAAGATAGGGAGAAATAGCCAAATAGGAAGAACATGTGAACGAGTTGTTCTAGTATTCGTATCCGAGAAGTTTGATTTGCAGATAAAGTCCCCCAAAAAAAGTGCCATTTATACGTGATGTAGAATAAAACTGGGATTTGTATCCTAGCACATGGCGTGGACCGATGGTTCTGCACATCTGCACAAGTACGCGCATCTGACTTAGCTGCTCCTTATCATGGAGAACATAAACAAAGCAATTATAAGACCCAGTAAATTGATTAAGCAATAAGACACACCAATTGAGTCAGCACGAAACTTGATACTACCTAATTGCTGATGACTGCCTTTGTCATGGCGAGAGTTTGGTCGGTCTACTTTCCACCTAAAATCTACATAAATTTTTTAATTTTACACCTATTTTAGAAGAAAAATTTTACGGTATATCAGAAATACTATGTATCATTTATTTATTTTAATCTAATGGCTAGGATTAAAGATGGTGACCTATTATCTCTCACCCTTAATTTTTCTGTACAGATTTTCTAATTTTCTGCATATACTTTCTAATTTTCTATGCTGACTTTCTAATTATACGCTAATCACCGAGTATTTTAAATTTTATTTTATTTTTAATCCTAACTAAAATCAATGGTCCAGATTAATCTTAAGTATTACCTCTTAAGAGGTAATGGGTGTACTGTAACATATAGCTCTAGAAGAATATTTTTCATCATTTTTAGCAGATTCAACGGTAGAACCATTATAAATATAAATATAAACATTTCATATAAAAATGTTTTTTCTTGCAAAATTTGCCCGACCCAATTTTTTTCATATAAAAAAGTACCACGTCAAGCAATATATACACTGAAAGAAAAAGGAGGAACGACTCTCTGAACAAGTTTTTCTGAACGTGTCTAATAGTTTTTCCTAGTTCAAGTTTATGCTAAGTAACAAATTTTGTAGTTTGAGCTAAAACTGACATGTTTCTGTTTCTGATTTGACAGATTCCTCAACGCCGGAGCATTCGGCACTGGGAACGACGGCTATGTTCTGCCGGCCGAGGCGACACGCGCCGCAATGCTCGTCCGCATCAACACCCTCCTGCAGGGCTACTCTGGCATCCGCTTTGAGATCCTCGAGGCCATCACCAAGCTGCTCAATGCCAACGTCACGCCGTGCCTGCCGCTCCGTGGCACCATCACCGCGTCCGGTGACCTCGTCCCACTGTCCTACATTGCCGGCCTCATCACCGGCCGCCAAAACTCCGTGGCCGTCGCCCCGGATGGCAGCAAAGTGAACGCCGCCGAGGCATTCAAGATTGCCGGCATTGAGCAAGGCTTCTTCGAGTTGCAGCCCAAGGAAGGTCTTGCCATGGTGAATGGCACGGCCGTCGGCTCTGGCCTTGCATCCACCGTGCTCTTTGAGGCCAACGTTCTTGCCATCCTCGCCGAGGTCCTGTCCGCTGTGTTCTGTGAGGTCATGACCGGCAAGCCGGAGTATACCGACCACCTGACGCACAAGCTGAAGCACCATCCTGGACAGATTGAGGCTGCTGCAATCATGGAGCACATATTGGAGGGCAGCTCGTACATGAAGCTTGCGAAGAAACTCGGCGAGCTCGACCCATTGATGAAGCCGAAGCAGGACAGGTACGCCCTGCGCACGTCGCCGCAGTGGCTCGGCCCACAGATCGAAGTTATCCGCTTCGCCACCAAGTCGATCGAGCGTGAGATCAACTCCGTCAACGACAACCCGCTCATCGACGTCTCCCGTGGCAAGGCTCTGCACGGTGGCAACTTCCAGGGCACTCCCATCGGTGTGTCTATGGACAACACCCGCCTCGCCATTGCTGCCATCGGCAAGCTCATGTTCGCGCAGTTCTCCGAGCTCGTGAACGATTTCTACAACAACGGGCTTCCTTCCAACCTGTCCGGTGGGCGCAACCCCAGCTTGGACTATGGATTCAAGGGCGCAGAGATTGCCATGGCGTCGTACTGCTCCGAGCTCCAGTTCTTGGCCAACCCAGTGACCAACCATGTCCAGAGCGCAGAGCAGCACAACCAGGATGTCAACTCACTTGGCCTCATCTCCTCCAGGAAGACCGCCGAGGCCATCGATGTCCTGAAACTCATGTCCTCGACGTTCTTGGTCGCCCTGTGCCAGGCCATCGACCTGCGCCACCTCGAGGAGAACATGAAGGCCGCGGTGAAGAACTGCGTGATGCAGGTGGCCAAGAAGTCCCTGAGTATGAACCACATGGGCGGCCTCCACATTGCTCGCTTCTGCGAGAAGGACCTGCTCACCGCCATCGACCGTGAGGCCGTCTTCGCCTACGCCGACGACCCGTGCAGCCCCAACTACCCACTGATGCAAAAGCTCCGCGCCGTGATGATCGAGCACGCGCTCGCCAACGGCGATGCCGAGCGCGTCATTGAGACCTCCATCTTCGCAAAGGTGGCCGAGTTCGAGCAGCACATCCGCGCCGCTCTCCCCAAGGAGGTGGAGGCCGCGCGCGCAGCCGTCGAGAATGGCACCCCGCTCGTCCCCAACCGGATCAAGGAGTGCCGCTCCTACCCGCTCTACCGGTTCGTGCGCGAGGAGCTCGGCACGGAGTACCTCACCGGCGAGAAGACGCGGTCGCCCGGCGAGGAGCTGAACAAGGTGCTCGTCGCCATCAACCAGCGCAAGCACATCGACCCGCTGCTCGAGTGCCTCAAGGAGTGGAACGGCGCGCCCCTGCCACTCTGCTGACAGAACAGCACACAAAAGAAGACGACGTATATCTACATGACCATGATGATACTATTTACGTTTCTTTGTAGTTAAGTTGATGCTACTGTTGCTGTTTTAGCTTCTGTCATTCTATGTTGCCATAACCTGCAAACCAGCATGGCCTGGCATGCAGCTTCTGAAACTTCTGGTGTAAGATGGGGGACTAAATTAAATTATATATTTTGCTTTACAATACTCCTTGTGCTCTGAAGAAAGCTCTTCACATTGAGTTAGTTGATACTACAACGATCATTCACTAATTAATGAGGAGCATCCATCGCTTTTTCTTTTGCTATATCTCATATCTGTTTCTGACCGTGCAAGATCAAGAAAATTCAAGAGACGCCCGGCCGACATGTTTGATTTAGGCTAAGTTTTGCAGGTGGCCAATCGCTTTACAAACATGCATTGGATGATTGGTCAGCTTGCGAGGCTGATCGTTACAATTTGTTATTCCTACCTACCACGTCACGAGTAAATGTGGTCAGTTTCTTGGACGTGTGGGTTTCTCTAAAGTCAGTACCACGTCTGGTTTCGTAGTGCCAACTTGGTTCAATTGGAATTGCTAATTAGCTCGGTTTTTCTCGTTGATCGGGTGTGATATACTGTTCAACGACACTAGAAGACGCAAGGAAAACAAGTATTAATTTAACCAATCATTTCCCAATATATGATGAACAGGGGATATTAGAATTTAGAAGTGCTGTAATTGGCTGTTTGATGTAGCATTCTGGATCCGATCAAGACTGCAAAAAAAAATCTAGTTCAGATGTCAACGTGCCTTGTTCGCTTGTGCTTCAAACCTTGATGTACAGCAATGGGGACTGACCAATCCTTCTCACTCGCAGAAACTCACACATTTGATGACAGCTAATGTCTCAATGCAGCGAAGTTGACACCTTTGCCTCGCAGCTGCAATGCCAAGATGCAAGGTTCCTGGATGACTACTTGAAACTATAAGTGCATAATTACATGGGCACCCAAAGGACGAACAGTCAAGCTGATCATTAGAGGCCATCTGCAAATGGCGTGATGTAGCCGCAAGCTCCAATTGAATTTCCTAACTACAGGTAGAAGCTAAATCAAAGGACCAGATTCAGAGCTTGCTTCAGTTGTCAGATCATCTCATCATATTTTCTCGTTACGCCAGCCGGGCCAAATTCTTTCACGGGTACTAAATTGCACAAGAAAAAGGGAACAGAGAAGAAATACTACCTACTAAAATATGTTCAATTCACAGAAGAGAGCAGAGAGCAGAGTTTTTTAAAACAAGAAAACTTTGTGTTTTTGTATGGTCGCAGTTCGAGAAAGAGATGCCTGCAAAAAGACGAGCAGAGATCCATATTTTCTACAGGACCAGAGACCGAAACTTTTGTCAGTTCGGCGAAACACCAAGAGTGGCAACTAGAGATGCGTAAGCTAAACCAAGAAACATGCTTGTCATGTACTGGCCGCAAAGAACCGCACATCCAGTCCACCAACTGTCAGCTTCACTGTTTCAGAGAGGACTATTCAGACTTGCATATGGATATGTTCATCAGTAGGTTTAGCTGAGCTGAGACAGGTGAGAAAATCATCCATCTAGACTACTGTTTTAGAGTGATATGGAGTCATGGACATAAGGTATTTATCTTTCTTTCGCTGGAGGTAGAGTTCAACCAAACTTCTACCACTCTACCAGCAAGGCCATGCCATGCAAACAAGTCATAGCTCACAAGTTCCTTTTGGCTAGCAAGGAAGTGCCATATGTTTGACTTGTACGCTTGGTTTTCGTCATTTCATCTCCGACTGGAACAGAAGCAGCAGCCACCTACTCCGAATGGATGCGAACGAAAGACAGTCAGTCGGACATAATCCTGCACAAGGTATACGTGCTGCAGAAAAAAAAAATGACGTGCAATGCAAACGAAGATGATACTGCAAGTCTGCAACTACGTGATGATATAATACATTGTTGATGCAGAGGCCAAGAGTAATGTACTCTATTCCCTGTTTGGCCGGCCCGTTGGGCGTTCAGGCCGTCAGGACTACGGGCCTAGCTTCAGACAGCAAGCAAAGCAGTCCATAATCCATCTGCTAAATGGTACTGGCTGAAACAACGGGCTGGGCCATATCGTTGTTGGTCCGGAATATTAATACAATGGACTAATGGAGCAGGTTTAGGGCTTCTTTCGAAAGCAGAAATTTCACTCTAATTTTATAAATTTTATAGAAACTAGTTTAATTCTTATAAAATTTATGTGAAAATGGTATATCCCAAATGAAGCCTTAGAGCACCTCAATTGTTATTTTTGGTTCCCTAAAATCTTATATAGGAGTCCTCCTAATAAAATTTAATCTCTAAATCTTTTTACTCTCCAATAGACTCCCGATATGATATTCCCTATATTTTAATCTTGTATCATCGATAGGTCGATCCTACTTGATAAATCTCCTATCTTTTCTTTTATTTGTATCTTTTGTATCACTGATAGATGGGATCAGAGTGAATAGGAAATAAGAGTCACTCTCTATAAGTAGAGAGAATGGAGGAAGATTTTAGGAATCTCTAAAAATTAAGAACTAAATAGAAAAGCCGTTGAAAATATATTTTAGACTAAAATCTTTAAGGCAGAGAGTTATATTAACATGTCTTGGAAATGCTATTATAAGGGAAATCCTGTGGGAGAAGCAACATCCAGCTGGTCATACCATCAATTCATCGGAGGCATGCACCTCAAATCAGGTTATATATATATATATATATAGAGAGAGAGAGAGAGAGAGAGAGAGAGATAAGCGGCATTAGTATATAAATTCGCCTCCAAATAAATATATTTAAGCTAGGTGCTCATGTATTTTAAAATTGAATCACATTAGAGTACGAAATGTGCATGTGTTTATGTTGGTAAGATATTACTAATACTATATATATAATGTGAAATATCAATACTCTATATTTATACCCAAGTCACCCCTTAGATATTCCCCTGTTAATCCACGAAAAAGAAAAATAACTATCCATCCATCAATTATGTTAGCGAATAATAACCTCGGACTAGAAGAAAAATGCATGAAGAATATATATTGTAAAAATGAGTGTGCAATCCTTAAAATTTTATATGTTAATTCAAGAAAAAGAACAAAATATAGTGCCTATCAACCAAATAATAATCGGTTGATGTTAAGCAAGAGTCCATATCAAACATATTTAAAACATCTGAAATCTTGAATAAAATAAAAGGCAATTGTATTTGTAGTTGAATAAACTTGAGACGGAGACAACTTGGATCATCTCAAAGTGAGCATATATATCTTATGTCTTGAGAACCTCTCGACGATGGTGTCCAATGTACTGTCACCCTTCTTGAGACAAACCATTTAGATAGGGTTTGGTTACTCGTATCAAGTTGAATGTGGATGGGATGGTTCACCTAGATGAAATAGTTCTGGATGGATTGATATAAATAGAGTGTTTGGTTGTTTGTATAAGATGGTACGTAATTTTGTTCAGTTACTTGTATTAAATGGTGTGGAATGATACATGTTCATGTTTGATTGGTTGAATAGCATGGAGTATAGTCACCTCCTCCTAATATGTGGTAATTTTACCCCCTAATAGGAATTGAATTGAAAGGTGTAAAACACAGTAAGTGCAGCATAAAACACAAAGTTTAATCAGTTCTTTGATTACTTTTTATTACCGGGTTAATTCTAACCACTTAATGTTCAGTTTTTTTCCAGAATACATGTTCCTCGCTATCAAAAATTGTTGCCGGCGCTGTGATGCATACATCACATCAACAACCAGATGAATCAACACTTTTCATAGGTAACATGAGTAAAAAAGTTCCAAAAACCTAACATTTCATTCTTTACTGTCCTAAAAAAAACTAAATTAACATCTGGGCCATGTTGGCATCTTCAGTTTGCTCTCCAAGATGCAAATTAGTATCAAGAAAAATTCTGTCGAAGATGTGTATAGGAAAGCCACGTGTACATCGACAGCTTATAAGACAAAGAATCAGGTTTTGACAGATTCATCAGATTTTAACAGAAACACCGGCAAAGGCCAGCAGATTTATGTTCAGGCACATGAACAATGTAGCTAGTTGTGACACTCGCTGGATCATCAGACTGAAGGGAAGAACTTATTCAGATTGAATGGTAACGAGTAGAATTCTTCGCTTCTTGCATCTTTCTTGAAACTCTAGAACTTGTCCCACCAGTGGTAACCTCTGTCCTTCCTCGGAAACTCCTGAACTTGTCCGACGGAAGATTGTGATCAGTGAATCGGCACAAAGCATGAGGTATGAAGGAAAAAGGGATTGATTATAGGATGTGTTTTTTCATACCCATCTGGCACCAGTGTGCACTGGACCATAACCTGCAACAGCTGCGTATTCATTGAAGTACTGAGGTACTGATAAGTGATAACTCCATGAAGAACGCAAACCCTATGATGAATTTAGAGACCGGTGGGCAGGAGAGGGGAGAGGGTGGGATCTGGCGCGGTGGAGACTAGGCAGGCTGGCGGGCAGGAGAGGGGAGAGGATGGGATCTGGCGCACGGTGGTGTGGGCGGGCACCGGCCAGCAGGAGAGGGGAGAGGGCGGGATCTGTTGCGTGGTGGTGTGGTCGGACTGGCGAACAGGAGAGTGGAGAGGGCGCGCTGGCCGCTGGAGACGGGGTCAGCGCCCAGCGACGCCGCTAGGGAGAGGGCGCGGTGGTGTGGGCAGGCGTCGGCCGGCTGGAGAGGAGAGGCGCACGGGAGAGAGAAGCAGCTGGGCGGTGAAAACAGCGGGGGAAAACGGAGCGAAGCAGCCCGTCCACGCCTGGACAGTTTCGTCCGCCGATTTTTGCCAAACCGCGCCATACAGAATTTCAGAGGAATATTTCAATAATCTGTATCATACCGTACATGATGAAACAGTTTAATTCCAGCAATCAAACACGTTGTCTACATCAAAATCAGGATAGGTTGGTACATAAATGAATTGACGTAGACATATCTCATGTCTCGAGCACCGCCTAAGAAAATCGCTCGCTAAGCAAATCGAGATTTTCTAGTTGAAGCCATCCTCAACTAAAAGGGAACCAACAAATCTTACAGAAGAGCATCACTCATGAATGAGAGAAATATTTATCTTTGATGTCCATAGAGGCATACGGGAATCCAAACAAACAGTTAAATATATTTTCTGATAAAGGTTCTAATAAACCACAACCCTTCAAAATATTTATGAGCTCGTAAAACAATGTGGATCATGTTGAATGCATGATACATAACAAATCACAAGCCCAAGCTTTGTAAAGAGTGGTCTAGACCTAACTACACTAATGGTCTACGTCGAGCCAATCGAGTGATAGCAGTTTAACTATCTAAAGAGTGATCAAGACTTGACTATACCACTAGTCTGCAAGTCAAGTCAAAGCGGTCTAACCACCCAAACAGTGATCGAGATTTGACTACCCTGCTAGTCTACGTGAGGCCAGTCAAGCATAACACTACCATGTGTGGCATATGATTGGCAACATGGATCAATCGATCAGCTCAGACAGCTACATTAAGGCAAAGTAGACCAAGCAAGAGAGAGACACAAAAGGATAGAGTGGGCTGACAGGACCTAGGTTGGTTGTCGGGGTTTGGCTGGGGGAGAAAGAGAGATGAGAAAAGGAAATGGAGATGGAGATGGGCCGGTGGCCCAAAGAGGAAATCAGGTCGAGAAAAATAGAGTTTAACCCGAGATGGATAGTGTCGATTCAAAGGAAAATTAGGTCAATGATGACAATAAGAGGGAAAAGGAAGAGATGGGAGGGCTTCGAATTGACAAAAAACAAGAAACGACATCTTTAAACTTTTTCGCGTAAAAAATTTAGTACGTTGCAACATCTGTACAAATAATATGTTATCCTTTTTATAATAGGTATGTATATTTGTCTCTTTACAATAATTATGTATTGTTACCTTTTAGAGCGATCATTTGTCGTTATGTCTTTAAATAATATTATCTACGTGGATAAAATTAAAACCGGCAAGAATCTACAATTTAGATTTATCTCCACACCCTTTTGGTTTGTAACTATAAAAGTATATCTTGTTTTTTATTTGTTTTGTAACTATAAAAGTATGTCTTGTTTTTTATTTAAGTCTGAAATTTTAACCAAATTTATTGACAACGTATTTAACTCCACCTCTAGTGAATAAAACATGATTCTTCAACCAGCACACAGAAATGCAGTGCCGGCACCTAACCAGAAATCGTGCCGACATCACGACATTGTTCGGTCGTAGAGTTTTGGTTCTAACTGTTGTTAGCATCATTTCGAACTCTGCTCTTTTTATGCTCCTTTGTTTGCACCCGGGCAGATTGAGATAATATAGACGGCCGTTTGCTGGCTGCTACAGCCAGCAAATGTAGAGTAGAACAGTGAGTGAGTCTGGATTTCTGCTGAGTACCTATCTTTTCAGGGTGGTGACCTTGCACTGACGTGAAAAATCGCAGAGCCGGGTGAGAGTTCGGATTCTTTTTTGCAGCGGCATACGCAATAATTGGCCCGCCAACAACTCCGGTTTCCATTCGCGAGCTGACTGGTTTGCCCTTTCAGGGTTGGTGAGATTTGCCGCTCAATCCTTCGCTCTTGCCGGACGGATCATCTATTTTAGATTAATAATATTATCATAAATTTATTAATTAATAATAACTCTTTTTAGTAGAGTGTTGAGTTTAACAAGTAGACTAAATTATTATTATTAATATTAAATTAGAAAATAATATTTAGATAAACTGATAATATATTATTATTAACAGCTAACAGATCGGTCCCTGCTTGGAGCTCTAGCTTACGTTTTTCACCTTCCTCCTGGGTCCTGCATGACCACAAAGAAGAGAGACGTTTTTTTTAACTCAAGAAGATAGAATTTTTGAACAAGGGAATAAACACGATAGAGAGAAGCAGTCTTAAAAGTAAGCAGAAACTTGGATAAAATGAGCACCCACAGTTTCAAAAAAACAAACATGTTCGTTCAAACTGCTCTCAGTTTATCGATCAGCAAGTGTAGATTACCAGAAGACGGAGCCGTGATCTGAGTTTTGAAGGCCTTAGGCCGACGTCATTCCAGATGCGTTAAAATCATAAAGCATGCTTCAGTTCGCGCAGGAATTAAGGAGAAACGAGCGTTTCGAGCTGGGAATTCGTCATTTTTGGACGAATATGATGGGCTGCTAGTGCAGTGGCGTTCAAGTGCACATAAAAAAACAATTCTCACTGGAAGAGAAAAGAAGAGTAGGCTGGACGTGGTACACTTGTACAGCTCTTCTCTCACTCTGTTTTTTTAGATCCACCATACGGGTCACCAACCAACCCACTACTAGGAGGCGAAGCAGAGGAAAAGGCCTACCTACCAACACCCGCCCACCCCCACCTCGCCGATATTTAAGCGCCCCCTCCGCCTCCATTTCCCTCCAAGAAGAGCTCACCACCCTCTCCTCCGGCTCTTCTTCACTGTCTCCGGCTATCTTCTCCTCCTCCTCCTACTACTCCTGTTCGACAGCGGCAGCGCTACCACCTAGCAAGCAATGGCGGGGAACGGGCCGATCAACAAGGAGGACCCGCTCAACTGGGGCGCGGCGGCGGCCGAGCTCACCGGCAGCCACCTCGACGAGGTGAAGCGCATGGTGGCGCAGTTCCGCGAGCCGGTGGTCAAGATCGAGGGCGCCACGCTCCGCGTCGGCCAGGTGGCCGCCGTCGCCCAGGCCAAGGACGCCGCCGGCGTCGCCGTCCACCTCGACGAGGAGGCCCGCCCCCGCGTCAAGGCCAGCAGCGAGTGGATCCTCAACTGCATCGCCCATGGCGGCGACATCTACGGCGTCACCACCGGCTTCGGCGGCACCTCCCACCGCCGCACCAAGGACGGGCCAGCCCTCCAGGTGGAGCTCCTCAGGTAAATCTACCGATTAATTACCCCCAAAAAAATATATCTTCCTTCAATGCCCACATCTTATCGTCTTAATTACCATTCATATCATACATAGATCCACTGTCAATTAGTTCATCCTCGCGTTTACCGGATATCCATATTTATCTTATTGTACTGCGCCCATAGATCATAGATGGACATGGACCAGAGTACTAGCCATCAAGAACTCGTGGACCCCATGCGTGGGTCCCATCTTCCAGCCAGAGTAGGATCCCTTCTTTTGGTTACCCAAAAAACGGAAAGAAAGCCATGCATGTGCTGTGCCTTTTTCTTCCTGTGCTGTTACCATGGAGTACTAGGCAGTAGCCATGCAAAAACGGAAGAAAACACCTCGCATAAAATCGCAGCACTATGACACACACTAGAGCACGGCGCCAGTTTATGCGAGTCGTCGGGTGGGGTGTCGATTTCCCCCACCGCGAGGGGGCATCGTGCCACGGCAGGGTCGGCCTCGCGTCGGACGAGTGTACGTGCACGCCACCCGCGTGCGCGCCCGAAAAACGGGTCACGCTCCTCCTGTGGCCGCCCGGCGACACGGTCAGGAAATCATTTGTGTTCGCGTGCCAGGAATAAATATAAAAACTTGTTCCGGGAAAAGGCCAAGGCTAGGATAGGAGGATAGGACAAGTCAGCACGAAGCCCGGCTAGAGTTTTGTACTGCTATTTGGTGGATAAAGTATAGTACTATGAGGGCATGGATAGTACTGCTCCGTCCACTTTATTTTTACAATACTAACATAGCTTAGAATTGATATAAATAAAGTCTTTTTTTAGAAAATATATGTGAATAAATGCATATATGGATTTTTTATCTCAACTTTAAATAAGAGTTCGGATATTTTTGTAAGGCGGCTCGCGTGCAGATCTAGGCGAGAGAGCGAGTCGTGTCACCCATGCCAGTTAGCAGGGAACACAAGGGTTCGGGCACTTCTATATCTCAGGCCACGTTGATACTTGATTGTTCTGACTTCTGACTTTTTGGTTTCCAATTTGTCGTCTGGTTATTTGTTCCCTGGGCGGCAACTTAGCCGTTAAATAACGGATTCTGTAGCCATCTACCCGTTGCATCATTATCTGTCACGTTAGCTAGCTGCCATGTCGTGGACTGACCATGTGCGTGATGCAGGCATCTCAACGCTGGAATCTTCGGCACCGGCGCCGATGGCCACACGCTGCCGTCGGAGACGGTGCGGGCGGCCATGCTCGTGCGCATCAACACTCTCCTTCAGGGATACTCTGGCATCCGCTTCGAGATCCTCGAGGCCATCACCAAGCTGCTCAACACCGGCGTGACCCCATGCCTGCCGCTCCGTGGCACCATCACCGCGTCCGGTGACTTGGTCCCGCTGTCATACATTGCCGGCGTCATCACTGGCCGCCCCAACGCGCAGGCTATCGCCCCCGACGGCAGGAAGGTGGACGCCGCTGAGGCGTTCAAACTCGCAGGCATCGAGGGCGGCTTCTTCACGCTGAACCCCAAGGAGGGTCTCGCCATTGTCAATGGCACGTCCGTGGGGTCTGCCCTCGCGGCGACCGTGCTGTTCGACGCCAACATCCTCGCCGTCCTCTCCGAGGTCCTGTCTGCCGTGTTCTGCGAGGTGATGAACGGCAAGCCGGAGTACACCGACCATCTGACCCACAAGCTGAAGCACCACCCTGGCTCGATCGAGGCCGCCGCCATCATGGAGCACATCCTGGCCGGCAGCTCGTTCATGGCCCAGGCCAAGAAGGTGAACGAGCTGGACCCGCTTCTTAAGCCGAAGCAGGATAGGTACGCGCTCCGCACATCGCCGCAGTGGCTCGGCCCCCAGATCGAGGTCATCCGCGCCGCCACCAAGTCCATCGAGCGCGAGGTCAACTCCGTTAACGACAACCCGGTCATCGACGTCCACCGCGGCAAGGCGCTGCACGGCGGTAACTTCCAGGGCACGCCCATCGGTGTGTCCATGGACAACGCCCGTCTTGCCATTGCCAACATCGGCAAGCTCATGTTCGCGCAGTTCTCCGAGCTCGTGAATGAGTTCTACAACAACGGGCTGACCTCCAACCTGGCCGGCAGCCGCAACCCGAGCTTGGACTACGGATTCAAGGGCACTGAGATCGCCATGGCCTCCTACTGCTCCGAGCTCCAGTTCCTAGCCAACCCGATCACCAACCATGTCCAGAGCGCGGAGCAACACAACCAGGACGTGAACTCGTTGGGTCTCGTCTCGGCCAGGAAGACCTTGGAGGCGGTGGACATCCTCAAGCTCATGACCTCCACCTACATCGTCGCGCTCTGCCAGGCCGTTGACCTGCGCCACCTCGAGGAGAACATCAAGACCTCGGTGAAGCACTGCGTCACCCAGGTGGCCAAGAAGGTGCTGACCATGAACCCCACCGGCGACCTCTCCAGCGCGCGCTTCAGCGAGAAGAACCTCATCACCGCCATCGACCGCGAGACCGTCTTCAGCTACGCCGACGACCCGTGCAGCGCCAACTACCCGCTGATGCAGAAGCTCCGCGCCGTGCTCGTCGAGCACGCCCTGACCAGCGGCGACGCCGAGCCGGAGGCCTCCGTGTTCTCCAAGATCACCAAGTTCGAGGAGGAGCTCCGCTCGGCGCTGCCCCGTGACATCGAGGCCGCCCGCGTCGCCGTCGCCAACGGCACCGCCCCCATCCCCAACCGCATCAGGGAGAGCCGGTCGTTCCCGCTCTACCGCTTCGTCCGCGAGGAGCTCGGCTGCGTCTTCCTCACCGGCGAGAAGCTCAAGTCCCCCGGCGAGGAGTGCAACAAGGTGTTCCTCGGCATCAGCCAGGGCAAGCTCATCGACCCCATGCTCGACTGCCTCAAGGAGTGGAACGGCGAGCCCCTTCCCATCAACTAAGCGTACCCCGATCGATCGACGAGGAGAGGAGACTAAAAATAAATGGAAAACAACCGCTTCGTGTATCTTCAGAACCCTGTACTATTTTCTTCGTTCGTTGCCCGTTTGGTACCCTGTTTCTTTTGTGTAGCTGCTCTGCTGTGCTCTGCCATGGCAAGCAGCTTTTCTCAGATATATATCGTTAATTGTATTTTGGGGTGAAGTATGCTACTCGATTCCATCCTCGAAACTGTGGTAATAGAATGTTTTGATCCTACAACACGATGCCTTCAGCTTAATTATGAGTCAAATTTGTCTGCAGCTCAACGCATCACTACCTTTGGTCACGGCTAGTAGGCAGTGGGTGAGCACAAATGAGTGGGGGTTGCGTCGCCAGTTGCCACGAGCTTGCCAACTAACTACCTCATGGGACAAAAGTGAGGGTGAGACTTCGATGGGCAACGTCCAAACCGCTGTGAAGCTTCGCTCCTAGGTTGTAATCAAAGTTAGCAACTTGGCTAGGCATGATTTGCTCCCCTTTTCTGTGCATCATTACTATGTTGGTGTGCTAGCGTGGTCACTGAATGAAATACCAAAATAATGGCGACTGACCAGCAACAGTTTCTCTTTGCCTGTCCTGAAATTTTGAGTTTTATTAAGTTACATGCACCAATTTATTTTATATTTCAATACCCTTTCTCACACGAGACTTCAATAAGTCTTAAACATGGAATAGAAGTGAGCTGTAATTTTTATTTAATTATGTGTCAGCTAATATTCAAACTCAAAATTTCTGTCTCTGATACCATATTAAGTTACATGCACCAACTAACTCAATCTAAAAGGTTAAGCTGATGAGAAAAGATAGATAATTCAATTTATATTTTAACAAGTTCATCTCTGGTGCTAGATGTTGTTCTCTGGTCCTACGTAATCCATTCGTTCTAAAATATAACACTTGTAACATTTAAAATTTATACCAAAATATAAGCATTTTTTAAGTACTACTTGTCCCATTAATCACTCCTAATTTAATTTTTCCATCTCTCATTTAACTAAGGATAGAGGATACCATAGTTTTTTTCTCCTCAATCTTAATCTCTGTTAAATAACTTTAAAATGTTTATATTTTGAGATGGGCGACCAAGGAGCCTTCAGTGTGACTGCGATTCTTTCATTTCTCAGTAAATTAACTACTCGCACCTTTTCTCTTTGCCTGTCCTGAAATTTTGAGTTCATCTCTGGTGCTAGATGTTGTATCCTATGTGTGTTGGGCTAGGGCTTTGGACCAGGGCCTAGTCCAGCCGTGTGAACAATACCCGCACGGATACTGTAGCAGAATTAGGGTTAGGGTTATTTTAGGAGTCCTATTTTCTTAAGAAGAGCTAATATGTTATTTGGATGTATTATAAATATGGTTCTAGGCACAAAGAAATAAGTCATTCAAGATTAGATCAAAACAGATCGGGTTGAAACCTACCTCGTCGGTACGGAGGCTGCCACGCCAACGAGGCTAAGGGCTAATCCGGCCGTGTCTTCTAGGAAATATCGCTGCACGTGACATATACTCTCTCTGTTCTAAAATATAAACATTTATAGCATTTAAAATTTGTACCAAAATATAAGTATTTTTAGAGTACCACTTGTCCCATTAACCACTCATTTAATTTTCCTATCCCTCATTTAATTAAGGACGCCATAGTTTTTTCTTCTCAATCTTAATCTCTGTTAAATAACTTTAAAATGTTTATATTTTAAAATGGGCGTGTAAGGAGCCTTCAGTGTGAGTGTGTGACGGTGCGATTCTTTCATTTCTCAGAAAATTAACTACTCGCACCTTATCTGCATCTTTAATTTCAGTGATGTGTAAGTGTTGATGTACTAGATCGGAGCAGGTAGCTTCCATGAGCAGAAACATGTCCAAGAAACGAACATGATGCAGTGAGAAGAAAGCTACTTGCCACTTGCCCGTAGTACAACAACTTTGCTGTTTGGTTGACTCTGTATTAGTGTTTCAGTCTCGTATTAAGTGACGCTCTGTTGTTCGGATCCGGTATTTGTTGCTGCTGCTGCTTTGGATCGAACAGGTGGTTTTATTAAGCGAAACTATATGCAGAAATTATCAAATAGAGCAGTTGGGGATGGCTACCTAACAGAGTTCGAAAGCTTTGCTGCTTACCTACCACGGTGGCTACAACACAGCGAAACAAAATGTACCAACCGACAAAAAAATGGTGAAAGAGCTAAATACTCCGTAGCACTTAAAATACTGGTTCGTTTTCATAGGCTTACTACTAGACTGCCGACTGCCGACTGTGTCAAAGTAGGAACTTCATCACA
>KE372708.1:249007-271618 GCA_000418225.1 Zizania latifolia | reverse complement strand
ACTAAAACTTTCTATAAAATTTGTTTTTACTTTATTATATATATTTACCATTTATTAATATGTGTATAAATTAAACCTATTTATTGGTTTATCAAACTTTTTTCCATATGATAAGGGTTTTTTTATTCCGATAGATATTCGATTCTGTATTCGTATCTGCTCCCTATTCGGTTCGTATTCGGTTTCGATATTATCCAGTTTCATATCCGATTTCAGGATATCCGTATTCGTTTCAGTTTTCGTTAAAAAATACGGAAATAGATATAGTATCACTCATTTCCGTCCGTTTCTGCTTCATTTTTATCACTACCAAGAACGGCTGACAGCGAGTTTCGGCCTGCTTGTTGTTAGGCCCTTGGCCCAGCTCAGTTTCGATCCAGGAAGGAGGTCATTAGGCCGGCATGGTTTCGGCCATCTAGTACGCTAACCTGGGTCGTTTTTTTATCATTACTTGTTCATGAACCGGATCATCCTCTCGAGATTCGCCTATTCCATTCACCAGATAGAAGTAGAACACGATCATCCGATCGAACGATCAATGCGTATAGGGCAAAGGGGAGCCGAGCTTTGAAGAAGTGTTAGTGAACAGCAGGGGTGTGTCTGGGTTAAGCCAAGAAAAGGAAAAGGATTAACGACCATTCCAAATTTACAATAAATGCATATTCCAACGGGTCAGGAGTATCTGCATTAAGGATTTAAGGTTGCATGGCCCATGAAAGATCGACATGGGAATATGGGATCGATGGGCTCCCGTTTACGTGGTTTTGTCCATAAGTTGGACAAGAGCGATGAACAAGGGAGTATGTCCTAGACGGCAGTTTGGAATTGTTAACCCTGGTTGCCACAGGTGCCGCGTGGCAAGACGTGAGGCCTGTATATGAATATTGAATACTGCTACCGTTCTTCGTGCAGTCATGCTATAGCTACACCATGTTTTGCTGTAGAATCTTCTGTTACTACGCTCCTTGTTACTGCTACCAACTAAAAGGCCTATCAAAATGGAGTGTCAATCATGTTACAGACCACATACGATACTAATTCACTCCTAAAATGGCCTTTGTTTAAGTCAGGACGACAATGAAAAGGCCCAACTTTCTCTGAACAAAGAAAGGCCATTTCCAGAAAAATGGTCAGGCAAAATTTGGGCTGGTGTTGACCTCGACAACGAAAGCCCTCTCTCTACACGGACCGTTTGGGACAACACATTTGTAGGCCCAATTGATACGGGCCAACGGCCTAGCTAAGCATCACTAGGCCTCGCTTCACTTTATCTTGTGTTTGGTCAAGTGAAACAATATTATCTAGTTTTCCAGCTAACTGATTATCGTTAAATTAGATGTCGTTGTTGATATCCCGTCCATAGGAAAGGGCACATCATGACTAGAAATGATAATGTAAAACATATAGGTTTAGTAAACTCTTCGTGAAATAAATATATGAAACACTTTCAAATTCACGTGTACAAAACTTATAAGACCCGTTTAAATAGACTAAAACTAATAGTTAGCTGACTAATAGCTAGAGCTAATTGTTAGCTAGCTAATAGTTAGTTCACTAAAAATTAGTCCATACATGTTTGGATAATTTGGACTAATAGATGACTAGAGTCAATTTTGTCCTTGCTACAATAATTGTGCTACAATAGTTAAGGGGGCAAAATAGTCGAGTACCATATTAACTCAAATTAGTTTATTTTTATGGACTAATGGCTAACCATTAGTTAACCAAGGAGCTAATAGTTAATTCACCAATTAGTTGCACTGTTAGGATGGACTAAAACTAATTTTTAATTGTTAACTGTTAGTCTATGGGATCCAAATGGGGCCTAAATCTTAAACTAAACTTGTGTCTAAACCCATATTGAAAAATCACAAAAAACAATGACTTTACAGAAGTAGTAGCATAAGTAGAAAGCAAAAACAATATCAGAATCAAAAGTAAAGTAGAAGCATAGACAAAAACAAAAATAAAGTCCATAAACTCATGAATTTCAAATCAAACAAAATCTATACTTATAATCAAATACCGACAGATACCCGTAACTACTCACAAAATTGTCATAAAGCCCATAACCACTGGTCCATGCATCAACGCGCCCTGGCCCCTCTGCAGTGTGCACCGATCGAGCGCACCAATCTCCGCACGGCAGGGCGCAGGGCGCAGCCCGGCCCCGCATGACAGCAGGTGTAGGTAGAGTCGGGGCTGGTGCGTGTAGCTCGCAGTGGGTAGGAGGTGGGTCCGCACCTGCAACCCAACCGCGCAGGAGCTACGACTGCTGACGAGTGGGACCCGCGGGGTTTGGCCGAGGCGCCGAACCCAACTAAAACCCCGCCGCACGCCCGCACCCGTCGTCGCCACTTCTCCTCCGCTCACCCGTTGGCCGTCGCGCACAAGCCTCAGCCAGATCTCGCTCACTCGCCGCCGCCGCCTCGTTCGACTGAGCCGAGAGGAGCGGGAGGGAAGAGAAGAAATGGCGACGAGCAGCAACTATGAGGGCGTGCTCCTCGGGATGGGCAACCCCCTCCTCGACATCTCAGCCGTCGTCGACGACGCTTTCCTCACCAAGTACGCGCACATCTCCTACCCGTCTGATCTGCGCCGATCCGGTTTTTTGCTTTTGATTGCGCGTTTTGCGTTAGTTTCGATCCGAATGGTTTGGTCATCAGATCCGAGACTACAAAAATGCTTGGTCTATAAGTTAATCTTAGATTCATGCAGCGCGGGACCAAAACTCAAACTGACCAGGAAAGCGATCCAAAATTGTGTAAAAGTTTATCAAATATCATGCAGATCCGCCAGTGCTTCTACTTCTGTTCCAATTTCACGTGAGATTCATGTATCCGTTTTTCCTCTCGTATTCGGTTTGTGCCAGCATAGATCTCCATATTTGGAGGCTGACAAACACGACATAGTTTGGATAACGCTGCAGTCCGGGAAAACACTTCGGATAGCGCAGGACCGTAGCACGGCATAGTTTACTGCTTTAACGACATTCTGTGCCATGATTATTATGTAGCTTGTGTTGTCATCACGATTGGCAATGTGACGTGTTTCTCCAACCTCTGTTTTAGGTATGACATCAAACTAAACAATGCCATTCTCGCGGAGGACAAGCACTTGCCCATGTAAGTATATATATTGGTATCGCCCTTAAATAACCTAGTGTCATTATTTTGCATGTGTTAAACCAATTCAGTTTTTTATTAGACCCGTGGCTTTCTCTTCTGTACGTTGTTACTTAACAATGCAATTTTTTTAACTTACAGGTATGATGAGTTGGCCACCAAGGGCAATGTTGAATATATTGCTGGAGGTAATGCCTTTTGTCTTAACCTGAGCATACATTATGGTTAATTATTGCAGCTTGGTGAATCTTCTGGTTGCTTAATCTTCATGTTTTGTTCTATCAGGAGCCACCCAGAACTCTATCAGGGTTGCCCAAGTAAGCTCTGAATACACTAAAATCGTGAGCAGGAGCAACCAAAGCTGTAGCTAGTCTTGTTTGTTTAATATATGTCATGGCTTTGCAGTGGATGCTTCAAATTCCTGGCGCCACAAGTTACATGGGTTGCATTGGAAAGGATAAGTTTGGTGAGGAGATGAAGAAGAATGCCCAAGCTGCAGGAGTTACTGTTAGTTCTTAAGCTCCTTTTATTCATGTCATCTGATGCAATAATCTTCTACCTCTGTTGTTTAACTGACAAAGGTGCCCTTGCTCTTGTCACATGCTTGGCTAGGCTCATTACTATGAGGATGAGGCTGCTCCTACAGGCACATGTGCTGTTTGTGTTGTTGGTGGTGAGAGGTCCGTCATCTGTCCCTCACGAACTTATGGGTTGTTATTTTTCCTATTACAAAAGACCTATGATCTACATTGTCTTTCATTACTCCTAAAGAAGATTATGCGACGATTTTGATTATTTGTGCTTATTTTCAATTTTCCGCTCCTTTTGTTGCCACAGTTGTTTTTTGGCTGCAGCAACACTATTGTCCTTTTGTGCAGAATCTATATATTATTTTGTAGCAAAAAAATGTTGGAACAGCACTTGAGTCTGCATTTTGAAAGAAACAGTGTCAATATTTCCATGAAGAAGTTAGATCTGATTATGTGTTATTGCTGTCTTGTTTTTTCTGTTGGTTATGTCTTACACATAGATATTAGGTCATGATTGCATTGTCTGCATTCTACGGTAAATTGGTATCACTAGGGAGGAATTATCAACCCTGTATGGTATGAGTTATAACCATGTGATGTTCTATACTATGTGGCATGCACAGCAAGTTGCTGCTAAAACTATAACATGCAATACTTAGTTTAATTAAAACTGGGATATTACCAGTTTAAGATACAGTGTTTGCATGTATGGTCTATCATGGTGTTATGATGCTGAGACATACTTTGTGTCTAACTAAGAGTGACTGTAGTAGTTTGTTACAGTGTATGCTTGTTTCTGCTTGTCATGAGTGTCATTATCTTCATACTCCCTCCATCCCATAATATTGCAACCTAGGACTGGATTTCATATTTTATAGTACAACGAATCTGGAAATATTATGGGACGGAGGGAGTACATCTTAATGATTTCAAGCTTTTTCTATCATGTCCTTTCACAATAATTTGATTCTCATCACCTTTCTCTTTTGTCATATCTGATATTTAGCTATTTCTATGTCTGTAACCAGATCACTGGTTGCAAACTTATCTGCAGCAAACTGCTACAAATCTGAGCATCTGAAGAAACTGGAGAACTGGGCACTTGGTAATTTAATTATATATTCATTATATTGACATCTTCTGAAATTTTAGCTACCATCATATTTCATCAGTTTGTTTGGGTTTTTTGTATGCATAGCACAAACTCATTAGTTGCTTATATGCAAATTCTGTAAACTTTTTCGTTAATATGTAGATTGTGGAAGAAATCTATGTTGCTTTACTGATTATGAAAAACAGTTCCACCGAATCTCCATATTAGAGTAAAACTTTAGCTTGTGCATGTTTTAGTCTACTCTTTTCAAACCCAGTGTACTGCCACTATTATGGAGAATAGTCTGTTAGATTGTTTTTGCATTGCATAAAAGAAGTAATGTTTTATATTTTGAAATAAGTATATGATTGCGAGTTAACTTTTCTGTCTAACATAAATTTCAGTATCAAATGTTCAGAGTACATGAATTTCCAAGAAAAAACGTACATGTAACAACTTACAATCTTACGAATTCCCACCCTGTTTAGTACTGCTTAGACATTTACATCAAGTTTATTGTGCCTCATTCATTTTGAATGGTTGTAATGGCTGTTTCCCTGATGAATATGTCATTATTGTTGACAGTGGAGAAAGCGAAATACATCTACATTGCTGGCTTTTTCCTTACAGTCTCCCCAGATTCTATTCAGCTAGTTGCTGAGCATGCTGCAGTTAACAACAAGGTATATTTCATCACAAGAGTTTCCTTTGAAGTGATTTATAGAGTTCAACTGACCATGTTGTTTTCAGGTTTTCTTGATGAACCTCTCTGCTCCCTTTATCTGTGAGTTTTTCCGTGATGCCCAGGAGAAGGTTCTTCCGTAAGTGCTGTCTTCTCTGCAGGAACCCTCATATTTTTCACTTTATTTGAACCCACACACTTAACTCATAAATAATGCATAATGCAATGTCCATTCATGCCTTGTCAAGACATTTCCCTATGTTAGGCATGTGCTAATATTTTAGCTGGTTAAAGTTGTCTTGTTAATTGTTATTGAGGGATTATTGTTTTTGTCCATCCATTCATTATATGGATTTAAGGTCATTTATTTCTGAAGACAAGCTTGCTTGCTACTGATTTAGGTATGTGGACTACATCTTCGGTAACGAAACAGAAGCAAGAATCTTCGCTAAAGTCCGTGGATGGGAGGTAATTAGTAATTTCTCTTCTTTTAGTACTTTCATCTGGCGATTGTGATGCTGACAAATTACCTCTATGAACTTGTAGACTGAGAATGTTGAGGAGATCGCATTAAAGATTTCCCAACTCCCTTCGGCTTCAGGAAAACAAAAGAGGATTGCTGTGATTACTCAAGGTGCTGATCCAGTAGTTGTCGCTGAGGATGGACAGGTATACATGTCCCTGATAAGTTATTGACTTGCATTTTGATCATACAGTTTAGTCACAGAAACAAACTGGTCTTTGACTTCAACTGCTAATTTTATAGCAAACATTTATATGTTGTCATTTCACTTTCTCCAGTTGTATAGAATATAAACTGTAGTACTTTTTTTCTTTTGAATGTAACTCATTGTGCTTTTCACAACATAGTTGTTGTTTAACGTATAGTTCTTTTTTAAACTTTGTGTGTACATTTGGAAAAACAAACTCTCTTTAGCAATTATTTGCTTGGCCAGATATGTTAATTGATCTTCTGCTATACTGCCCTTCTGTAACTACAGAATCAAACGTCTGTCTTTTTTGGCATTCCCTGATATTATGTCTCTTTAACAATTATTTGCTTGGCCAAATATGATATGCTGAACCTAAATATTATGTTGCTAATAGGTGAAAACATTCCCTGTGATTCTACTGCCAAAGGAGAAGCTTGTTGATACCAATGGTGCAGGTACATGTTTCTTTTATAATATTATGAATTGATTTCTATTTGACATTTCCTTAAAATATTTTACAAGAATTTTACTAAACAATGAGTCAGTATCATTAAAATACTAGAGTCCAAGGATAACCATATGGTCCCAAACCTTTTTTCCTTTTTCTTTATATTACTCTCCTATCTTAAATTTGTAGCAGCAAGGCCATGCCAACTGATTATCTGGACTCCCAAATATTCAATATAGTTTTCCACATGTTTTAGGAACATTCACTATGACGAGAGCTCTATATCTTAAATTTTGGATAATGCCAACTGCCTAGCTAACATGTTGAGTTTTATTACCGTCCTTGGTAACACTCCCAAGGACTGTTAAAAAGCTCTAATGTGTATCAGATGAGTTTATATTCATTTTGTTCCTGATAAGCTACCCTCCTTTTATTCATAGGTGATGCCTTTGTTGGAGGCTTCCTCTCACAGTTGGTTCAACAGAAGAGCATCGAGGACAGTGTGAAGGCTGGTTGCTACGCCGCAAACGTTATCATCCAACGTTCTGGTTGCACATACCCGGAGAAGCCTGACTTCAACTAGGACCAATCCAACCACATGATATGGGACAGTTATCTGCACACTTATCTGGTTTGGCGTGTTCTCTCCCTGTGTTATCTTGAGGCTTTCCATCTGATCCGGCCAATATTTTTTTGCCGTGATATTTGTTGCACCGCTACAAACCTTACTCTATTCTCGGTATAAGGCACAATTTGCCAACTGATGTGTTTCTTTGGTCATGTTTAAAGCTGTCTCATCTCCTGTGCTGCTACGATCTTGCCTGTAATTGAATGGTCCTTCTGGTTGGCAACTAGATGAAGACCAATCAGGAGCATTCGTCTGGTAACTGTTGACACCACTGGGCCTTGGCAGCTGAGACCCTCTCGACCAAAGAAAACACAGGATGGCAAGTCAGGCGATTTACCATGTATTTTCAGATGCGATGGCCCAGCTTTCACCCTGTCTTAATCCGATCAGTTCATTATCCATTGCGCGATCTTCCTTCCACCGAGCAATCAGACCAATGGATGTTTTCTGTAGGACTCATGCAAACAAACAATTGTAACTTTTTTCTGAAACAGAAGGTCACAATCTTATCAATTCCCAGCTTTTTTTTCGTTCACCAATACCATGTTCTCCAATACCATAGCCTATGGCTATATTTTTTTTTGGAAAGAAGGCGGCATGAACCCGACTTTGTTTGAAAGCCTCTCGTATCCCTTTCACAGCCTATGCCGGTATGAGCGTATGACCATGGATTGTCAAGCAAAAGAAAAACCAGTTGGTTTCTTCGATGCGAGTTAACGAGAAATGCTTAGCTTACAACCAGTGGCACGTAACTTCAGACCCAAACTATGCTTCCCTATGTAGAATTGACATGTTACACTACGGTTTTCTATTCTACAATGGCCATCGATGTTATCTTTAATCACGGATCAGTCACATCAGTTACACTCGTCACTCGAAAGGTATGTAATAAGTTACAGGAAAAGAGAAAAGGGCAAAGAGAGGACCGTAAATAGCATCATACCGAGCAGGAAATGCACTGCAGTACTGCACCTAACCTGTGCGTACGTGGATCGGTCGAGCAAAGAACGAACTTTTGCTAACCAGAGTGGACGTACCAAATTCCCCTTTCTGTTCGTCCGAAACAGAAAGGAGTCCCCTGGGTGTCCGGCTTGTCTCCATTAGTGCAGTTCGCGTGTCACCCTAATTCTGAAGAGACAAGAGGCACACAACTAATTCAGGCGAGTACTCCAGCTTCTCCTGCTCATCGTACTCGATTGGGATGCTGCCACACAAGCCAGTGGTAGTCCTAGTACATGCGTGCCATGATCAGTTAGGCACTTAGGCCATGGTACTTTCCTTCAGATGGTTAGGCCGCACAGTACTCTGTCTAGCACTAATCGAACTTAAATGAGACGTCGCTCGCCTGAATGTACGGTACATGTCCCTGCAGCTTTAGCAGCTAGCAAAGCTGAACTGGAGAGTGCGGAGTGCGACCTCAAGCTTTATGAAGGCGTATGTTTAAGACAAACGAGGAGAGTGTGGAGTGCCAGTCCCATCGACCTCATGCTTTCTGAAGGCGTCTGTTTAAGATAAGCGAGAGAATAGGATGACAATTTTGGCGTGTAGCATTGGTATCTATTGGCTAACAGATTACGCTAACATGTTTATTTAGTCTCGAAGGACTTCAGAATTAATGAAGGACTTCAGAATTAATGAAGTGATTTTGTTCTAGTTCAGACCTTCGAAAGGATAAAAACCTTATGTCCAGTGAGTAATATTGATTTGGATTTGTTGGTTAAGATCTCCGGGAGGAGAGGGAGACCGAGTTCCTCTCCTTCCCGTGCCCTGGTCTCACGTGCCCTGATCGGGGGCGTCCCAACCGAATATGATTGAGGACCCCCCGTCACGCAGCACACATAAAAGGGAGAGGCTGAGCGCACGAACAGGTTGTTGTTCGTGCGCTGATACTCCGCCCTACATCCCCTATTGCTACCCGATCTGTGTGTGTGCTGAAGCGACGGGAAGACTCCCTCATCTCCGCACCGACCTCACCGAACACCGACGCCATAGCACCGCGCCATGGCGTCCTCTTCTTCGACTAAACTTGAAGGTATCCTAGTTTTCCTAACCTAGTAATTCCTAACCTAGTAATTCCTAAGCTTTCCTTCAATGGTATCAGAGCCTACACTAGGGCTTAGGATAGCTAGGATTCAGGTGGAGTCGACCCCCCCCTTAGCCGACTCCACCGATCCGCCAAATTTTCCGCCATAAACCCTAAGAAAAGTCTAGCCTCGACCGAAGAACACCAAGAACAAACAAAAAAAACAGAAGGGATGGTTAGGGTGAAACCCTAACCCTAACCCTAACTTAGTCTAAGGGCATGGGGTAGGGGACTTACCTCGTCGCCGCGCTGGATCTGGCCTTGCTGGACTCCGGGAAGTGGATCCAGGGCCCCCTCCGCTGCTCGCTGCAGACTTGCCGGCGCTTCAGCCTCCCCGGATCCAGCTAAGTCGCCGCCGCGAACCTGCTCGACGGAGTGCCGCTCACCCTCAGGTGAGCGGGCGCTCCGATGAGCGGAACCACGGCGGCGCGTCGGTGCGCTCGGTCGCTCGGTCGTCGCTCTCTCTCTCGCGCCTAGCCGAAATGTTTTAGGGTTTGGCTAGGGCGCGGCGTGGGGGGGTTTTGTCACGGCGAGGATCGCGCGTGGCCTTCGGATTCAGATCGACGGCCAGCGTTGATCGGACCCGATGAGGCCCAGGCGGGATCGCGAATTTGCGGCCCAGGCCCAGGTTGCAGCCTGCGCGCGCGTGCGCGGTGCCCTGAGCCGGGGCCAATTTCAGTTTTGGGCCGGGTGATTTTTACTGTGTGGGCCAAATTCCCTTTTCCATTTTCCAGAATTTTCAGTATTTATTTTCTGTTTTTTTCATTTTCTGGAAATTAAGAAATTAGTCCAAAATTAAGAGAAAATAAGTTTAGGCTGTGGGTAAAATTTTGGTCAAGTTAGTATTCACTCAGTGGCAATATTCTGAATTTTTGAGAATTTTTATGAATTTTTTTATGAATAAATTTGGTCCAACGATAATATTTAATTGGAAAATAATTCATTTAGAATTTTTGATTAAGTTTAAATTCAGAATTTTTGCTACTGTTTTAGCAGTGTAAGAATTTCATTTAAGTCTTTCGCTGTGTTTTTACACAGTTTCTAATATTTTCTGTTCGTCCACTTTATTAAGTATTATTTATTTTTCTGATTAAATTAGAACCAACGGGAAAATTTAATTAGGAGGGTGAATAATTTTTGGTTGCTATAATAATTTTATCTACTGACCAACGTTGTTGATGAAATTATTATGACTATGTTAAGTTGATTCTATTTCTGTTCAACGGTGATGTAGAATTAATTTTCCTTTTAAGTTGTTGCATGTCTAAATTTGACCAATGTTGAATTGATTGATGTACTATTTTGTCTGCTAAATTAATCCCTTTTGATAATTTTGTTCCTTATCAGGCAACATGCTTAGTCAGCTCTCCTGCATTAAGCCCCTCAATGGAGAGAACTACGATTCTTGGAGAGAAAATATTGAGATAGCGCTTAAGCTATGGGACATAGATCTTGCACTGACGCATGATCGTCCTGTTGAGCCTTCTAAGCCTGTGATTCATGATAGTGAGAGCCTAGAGACTTTTGCCACTAGATCATGGGATTTTGTTGAGATAAGAATGAGGTATGACATCGATCGTACTAAGTAGGATCAGTCCAATCGTAAGTGCCTCATGGTTATTAAGAGCTCCATCATGAAAGTAATAAGGGGATCAATCCCACCATGTGAGACCGCCAAGGAGTATCTTAAGAAGGTGGAGAGCTAGTATACTGCCTCTTTAAAGGCATACGCAAGCACCCTCATTAAGAAGCTTGTGACTGAGAAGTACCGAGGCGGTGGGGTAAGAGAGCATATTCTAAGAATGAGCAATATGGCTTCTAAACTCAAGCCAATGGACATGGGGCTCAAGGGTGACTTTGTTGTCCATTTGATCATGGTGTCTCTGCCCAAGGACTTTGTGGCATTTGTTATCAACTACAACTCGCAGCCTGAGCGCTGGAGTATTGAAAAACCGATCTCCTCATGTGTGCAGGAGGAAGAGAGGATTAAGGAAGCACGTGGTGATTCAGTTAACCATGTGCATCACAATAATAATACGAAGAACCATTCTAATTTTTCTCCTAAGAAGTATTATAAGAATTATTCTAATGATGCTAAGGACTCCTCTTCTAAGACACGTGGAAAGGCTCCCATGAAGAAACACGACGTCCTCAAGGGCGTCTGCAGACATTGTAAGAAAGAGGGACATCACATGAAAGACTGTGTTGAGTTCCTCAAATGGATGAACAGAAATGGTAAGGATGAAATTACATCTATAGATGAATCTCTGTATTTAGAATTCTGAAGTTCTACTTGGTAGATTGACTCAGGTGCAACTGTTCATGTTGCTAATTCTTTATAGGAATTCGCTACGACGAGAACATTTATAAGAAGAGAAAGAACAATTAGAGTATCGAATGGCATCGAAGCAGAAGTTGAAGCCATTGGAGAACTCCCATTAAAAATAAACAATGACTTTACTGTTCATTTGCACGATGTCCTCTATGTATCTTCCATGAGAAGAAATTTAATTTCAGTATCTTGTTTAGATAATGATGATTTTGATTGTCATTTTGGTAACAAACAATATTCTATTTTATTTAATAATAAAGTTATTGGTCTTGCCTTCGAGCATGACAAGCTTTATTTGCTTTCTCTTAATGAGTTTGTGAATGTTGTAAGTGCTAAAAATATCTCCTCGTCGGTGAATAAGAATAAGCGCAAAAGAATTGATGACGTATCTTCGAAATTATGGCAATGTCGTTTAGGCCACATTTCGAGGGGGGATTGAACGTTTAGTTAAAGAATCAATTCTTTCACCATTAGAATTTTTAGATTCTGAGCAATGTATCGATTGCATTAAAGGCAAATACGTCAAACAAATTAAGAAAGACGCAAAGCAAAGCGTAGGAATTTTAGATAAATTTAAGGCTGAAGTAGAAAATCTGCATGATCTAAAGATTAAAATAGTAAGATCTAACTATGGGGGGAGTACTACGATCGTCATACCCCTTATGGCCAAATTTCTAGACCTTTTGCAAGGTTTCTCCAGGAGAATGGCATAGTTGTCCAATATTCTACACCGGGCGAATCTCAGCAAAACGGAGTGGCAGAAAGGCACAATCGCACCTTAATGGATATGGTAAGAAGCATACTAAGCTATTCCACTCTGCCGATTAATTTGTGGATGGAGGCGTTAAAAACCACCATTCATATTCTTAATCGGATCCCTACTAAGTCGGTACCTAAAACACCGTATGAACTGTGGACTGGATGAAAGCCCTCACTTAATTATTTAAGAGTGTGGGGCTATCCTGCTGAGACTAAGATATTTAACCAAAATATTGGTAAGTTAGATTCTAAGACAGTAAGCTGCCATTTTATTGGCTATCCAGATAAGTCTAAGGGTTTCCGTTTCTATTGTCCTGATCGACATACTAAGTTTGTAGAAACGAGACACACGGTCTTTTTAGAAGACACGATGATCAGGGGGAGCATGGTGCTTCGAGAGATTAGCCTTGAAGAGAAGCGGGTCTGTGTACCGACTCCTATGATTCAAGAGCTAATTTTTTATGTGCCTGTGGTAGAACCAATTTGTCCAACACCTGTGGTTGGATCTTTATCAGCAACACCTATGTTCATGAAGCTCCTGTTATTCAGGAACTTGAAGTTTCATATGTTGCTAATGAAGAAGAACAACAACCCCCGCATTTAGAAAATGATGTGCCAAACCAAGAGAACATCAGAAGATGACAAAGAGTGAGAATGTCAGCTATTCTGGACGATTATGAGGTTTATATGAGTGAAGAAATTCAAATAGAGGGTGATCCCGTCTCTTTTGAAGAAGCCATGAGAAGTCCCCACTCATCTAAATGGCTTGAGGCTATGGAAGATGAGATGAGGTCTATGAGTACCAACAAAGTTTGAAAATTAGAAGAAATTCCTAAGGAGCCAAAATAGTAGGCTGTAAATGGGTCTACAAGATTAAATATGACTCCCGAGGAAATATCGATAGATTTAAGGCAAGACTTGTGGTAAAAAGGTTTTACTCAAAGAGAAGGAATAGATTATAATGAGACATTTTCACCTATTTCATCTAACAATTCATTCAGAATTATTATGGCATTAGTGACACATTATGACTTAGAATTACATCAGATGGATGTAAAGACGGCATTTTTCAATGGGGATCTATATGAGAATGTCTATATGGTACAACCCAAGGGTTTTGTCATATAAGGGAAAAAAATTTTGGGATGCCATTTAACTAAGTTTATTTATAGATTAAAGCAGGCCTCCAGGCAATGGTACCTCAAATTTGATGAAACCATAAGAAAATTTGGGTTTAAGAAAAATGAGAAGGATAATTACATTTATGCTAAGTTTAAGAATGGAAAATTTATTTTCCTTGTCTTATATGTGGATGATATTTTACTTGCAAGTAGCGATGTCAGTCTACTATTAGAAACTAAGAGCTTCTTGTCCTCATATTTTGATATGAAAGATCTTGGTGAAGCTTTCTATATATTGGGAATTGAGATTCTCCGAGATAGAAATAAGGGGATATTAGGATTATCGCAGAAGACATACTTAGAAAAGATTCTAAGGAAATACAGTATGCATGCATGTAAGCCTATCCCTGCTCCGATAGTCAAGGGTGATAAGTTTGGAAATTTTCAATGTCCGAGGAACCAATATGAGATCGATCAAATAAAATCGGTTCCATATGCTTCTACTGTCGGAAGCTTGATGTATGCTCAAGTTTGCACTTGCCCTGACTTAGCTTTTGTTACCGGGATACTCAGCAGATATCAAAAAAATCCAGACATAGATCACTGAAAAGGAGTTAAGAAAGCCTTAAGATATATATAAGGCACAAAAGGCCTCATGCTAACGTATAAAAGATCAGATACCCTTGAAATAGTGGGTTATTCAGACTCAGATTTCGTAGGATTTGTAGATACTGAGAAATCCACGTCAGGTTACATATTCACACTTGCAAATGGAGCTGTATCATGCAAAAGCTCCAAACAGACCGTCACTGCATCTTCGACGATGTATGCCGAGTTTGTAGCATGTTATGAGGCCACCAGACAGGTATTATGGTTTAAAAAGTTTGTTCCTGGTTTTAGAGTGGTCAACAGTATTAAAAAACCACTTAAGTTATACTGCGACAATGAGCCAGCAGCATTGTACTCCCGTAACAACAAAAGGAGTGTTGTTGCCAAACACATCAACATTAAGTACTATGTTGTTAATAAGAAAATCCAAGATCAAACTATTAGTCTTGAGCATATAAGTACCAAGCAGATGCTTGCGGATCCGCTCACTAAAGACTTACCACCCAATGTGTTCAGAGAACACTTAGCTGGCATGGCTTTAAGGGAAAGCCCATGATCTTTGGATTCTAAAGGCCCAAAGTAAGTTAAGAATCTGTTTCAGAATGGAAAGGTGCATTGTAGTTGTTGAGACCCATAGTACATAACTGACTATTGTGATGCAACATGCTCTACACATTGATCTGTAATGGGACATGTATTGAGTTAAATTTAGGTTAAGCATTAAGTAGAGATCTAGGGGGAGAATGTTGGTTAAGATCTCCGGGAGGAGAGGGAGACCAAGTCCCTCTCCTCCCCGTGCCCTAGTCTCACGCGTCCTGATCGGGGGTGCCCCAACCGAATATGGTTGAGAGGCCCCATCACGCAGCACACATAAAAGGGAGAGGCTGGGCACACGAACAGGTTGTTGTCCGTATGCCGATACTCCGCCCTACATCCCCTATTGCTACCCGATCTATGTGTGTGTGTGCTGAAGTGACGGGAAGACTTCCTCATCTCCGCACCGACCTCACCGGACACCGACGCCATAGCACCGCGCAATGGCGTCCTCTTCTTCGACTAAACCTGAAGGTACCCTAGTTTTCCTATCCTAGTGATTCCTAAGCTTTCCTTCAGGATTACCATATTCGATCCCTTTTACTGCAGAAAGGATCGGTATTTATAGCCAAAAAATAACAGGATAATACTAAATTATCCTCTATTTACAACTGACATTTATGACTCTGTATAAAATACACCATAGAGGTAACTTAGTAAACTCTCGTGTGAACTCCTCGAAAAGCGAACGTCCCATCGGAGATGGCGGCAGCTCTCCAATTAGGGACACTACCAGAAGCAAGGTAGCCCTTCAGAGACCTTCGAACTAGCGTAGAGCCTCCGAAAAGTCTTCCTTCGCAAGCGTTGATATGTGGAGCCTTTAATGTTTTACACTCAGCTTCGAAAGTACTCTTAGGGGCAAAATACTTAGTTCATAAATATGATGGGATTATTTCCCCCCAATAGTGGCCCCTCACATATGGTCCTTCGAACCTATCTTTTTATGAGTGTTGTGCGTCCTTAGAGTACCTTCATGCTTCGAATCCATAAATCTCCGTACTCACTGGTAGGGGCATCACCTGGGAGCGCTAATTGAGGGGTAATTAAAGGTGGAGATGATGGGGCGCTCCTCGGGGAACCAACCAGACTCTCAATGTAATCAATCATGTTGATCACATGAGGACTGACTGAGCTGTCTTCCGCTAACATGCACGCAAATAAAGACTTTGAGATGTTGTACCTCTCAGTCCATGCTTGGTTCTCAAACATGCCTTTGAGTCCCACGATCATATCGTATGCATCTCTATCCTCGTATTGCTTCTGAAGCTTAGAGGATATACATGCAAGCATGAGACAGCTGACATAAATCGAATCGTTGGCGTGCTTCTCATAAGCCCGTCTATCCATGGCAGATGCATCATTTTTTGGTTCATCAGGATAGGGGTCCTCTAGAACATATTTCTTTTTCTCTTGCTTAAGAACAATTCTCAAGTTTCTATACCAGTCAATAAAGTTTGTTTCAGAAAGCTTTTCCTTTTCAAGAATTGATCGCAAATTAAAAGTGAAAGTGTTCTTAGTAGTAGGTGCCACGATCTACAATAAAATGCAATGTTCAGCACTATGCTATGTGAATCTTTTATCAAATAAAAGATGTTCCACTATATATAAAATGATCGCTTTCCCTCTAACGACACATAGTGAGACAAGATCCATATTCAACTAACTCCTAGTGAGCTTTGGCATCACTGCTAGAAGATTAGTGACATAGGTAAGCAACCTTTGCTAATCATATCCCTATGTGACTCTTGTTCGTCGGGGTGGCATCCTATGCCTCGACGCCCAACTCCATGCCCCAAAGTCCAAAACCGTTTTGATAGCTTTGTTAAACAAATCAATACTATGCATGTGGTTGTCCGACATCCACCATAACTGGTCAAGATAAAAGATGACACCCTGCTTTGGTAGACCCACCATACGATGATCAAAACCTTTGTAGGTGCAGCTATTAAAAATGGCATCAACGTTCTTAATTTTCCGAGGAAAACTATTCTAACATGGTAACGATACCTACCACACATAGAAACATGAAAGAATAGTATGACAGAAACATAAGCAAAGATCATAGGCAATCATATTAACTGTGACATAGTATGGCCCTTTTTCACATGGTGATCTCCATCTCTATGGTTCCTGTCCTTCGGGTCATCATGCTTCAAGCCTCCATGATCTTGTATCAGTCTATTACAGCTAATAGCACTATACTAATTACATGAGCAGAAGCATCACATGTCGACGCGCAGGTCGTATAACATTTGAACAGCCTTGGGCTGCAATTAACATGACACGCAGGGAATGAAAATTACACATATGCATCATATACATCATAAGGCTATACCAGTCACAATATTTTCTGCAAAAACAAGTTAGGCATAGAATCTACACGTGACTGGACAAGACCTAGAATTTTTGGCTCAAAGGCCTAGAACTTCTGGTCAAAGGGCCCGGAACTTCCGAAATCAACCTTCCGTGTCGAATTAATTTTGGCCCGAAACTTTCAGGTCACACCCGGAACTTCCAAAAATAACCTTCTGTACGAAGTTTATTTCAGCCCGGAACTTCAGGGTCACACCCGGAACTTGCAAAAATCCGACGTAAAAATAATAGATCTAATCTATTTCCACAACATATCACCTATATGTGATCGATCCAGATCGAACACTACGCACGTAGGCTCTAATACCACTGTTGGGTTATGGGGAGACTACGCTAGCGCTAATTTCAAAAAATTTACCCCGTTCGCCCAGGAACCATGCGTGTAATAGGATCATAGATCGTTACCTCTAGCCACAAAATGCGCTAGGGCAGCGGAAGTAGAGTTGATGAAGTGCGTTATTGACCAGCTCCGCTCAGCTCCATCCATTCATCGGCAATGAAGACGATGTAGTCCGGCGATCTCCACGTGAGAAGATCAGCACCGCAGTAGCAGCGGCGCCTCGATGGTATCCACACGTATAGGGATAGGATCACCTCAAACCGGTATGCTAGTACCGTGCAAGAGATCAAGAGAGAGATGGCCACAACCGGTGTAGCCAGGAGAGGTGGTGGCTAGGGTTAGGTCGAAGCAACAAGCAACAGCAATGGCAGCAACCAATCACGCGAATAGCTAGCAGCCTTTTCGTCATAACTCCTCCTCTCCTTATATAGTGCCATCTCATGGGCCTTTAATCAGTATTAAAGCCCAACAGATCTAATCTGTTCGCCTGGCCTAGAAGTTCTGGTCCAGGCCCGGAACGAAAATGACCTTCTGTACGAATTTATTTCTGTCCGGAACTTCCGGTCCAACCGAAACTTCTGGCTCCTCTAGAAACCAAAACTGGGGCTGGCCCAGAACTTTCGGATGTTCCAGAACCCAGAACTTCCGGCATCAAGCCAGAACTTCCGGTTCTCCCAGAATTCTCTTGGGCATATTTTCATCATAGCCCACTGGGACCTCGGCTCTAGTAGGGCCTCCAGCTGAATCGGGGGATGACTTCCTCTAGATGTTCAAAAGGGGGCAGAGTCTATCTCTATCCCCTTCAAGAGTTACCAAAGGTAAGCCCTCGAATGAGCTAATCTTGAAGGGTTCCTCTTCAAGCTCCTAAATATATGCCTTTTTGCTAGACTCAGGTAATGTCACAGCAGTTGATTTGGAGGACCTCTATGCTGATGACATTGATATCAATGGTGGTGACAACGATGATGGCGCCGATGGTGATGAGGACGCCGTAGACGTCGAGGCCAAAGGCGAGACTACTTGTGGTGAGGACATCGACGCCGAAGAGGTGTATGACCGAGGCGCCGCGCATAGCCCTCGAAAGCGTATGGGGCCTGCCGACACCTTGGTATAAAGTCCATCGGTGGCGGCAAGGATTTTGGAGAGAGTTCCTTTGCTCCAGCCCTTCGTAGCCTTAGAGGCTCGTATCGGGGCATTGTTGGACCCCCTGGTTCAGGATAATCGAAGCCTGGACCAGAGCGATTTGGTGGCCAAAGTGGGGTGGCATCATCATGCCGACCTCGCGGCGGCCCAAGAGGAGGCCCTTTACCAGGTGAAGGACTCTTCTTTTTTGTGTCACTCTAGGTTCATCATTCTTTTTTCTTTTCTTTTTTACTTATGTTTTATTTCGCCATTCTCACCAGGTGCTTATTTTAGCTCAAGGAACCATGAACGCCTTCAACCGATGAGAGCATCTTCACTAGCGAGAATCGGAGGTCCTCTGAGAACGGGTCTCGGAGACAGAGGATAAGGTAGCAGACCTAGAGGATAGCCTGTGACGCGAGTAAGAGGTGAAGGCGGCATTGGAGGCCGAGGCCCATGACCTCTGGACGACCAAGATCGCACTGGAAGCCAAAGTGCAAAAACTCCAGACAGCGAAGGTGGCTCTAGAGGCCGAAGCATTGGAGCTTCACGAAGCGAAGGCAGCCTTAGCGGCTTCGAAAGCTAGACTAAGGGCGGAGCATGCCGATGATATCAAGGTAACGAACGAGACTATCGGTGCGCTTAGCCAGATGTTATCTTACTTTGGGATGATCTGTCATGCTTCGACGTTTACAGCGGCTGAACCCTTGATGTGTCGACTGAAGTATCTTTGTGCTATGGCTCGAATGGCCGAAGCCAGCATGGTAACCTTCGGAGAGGTCTCCGGGAGAGTCGTAGCCCAAGGTGTACTTCATCACCTTCAAGATGTTAGTTGTGACCACCTTCGGATGGCAACGGGGGCCACAGCCATCAACTTCGGTGAAGCTCGACTGCTGGGGCCTACTCCAGAAGTCTCCGCAGTATGGAGGTCACTTCATGGAGCGTGAAAGGGGCAAGGATGACAGGTGAAGCAAGATATGATGAACGAAGCCCGACACCACCGTGCGCAACATGCGGCCTTGCCCTAGAAGCCTTCGGACGACCCTCCGATGTCCCTTCAGAGGTGTAGTTCTTTAGGGCCTTTTATGTAATTTTTTGTGTAGCTTAGCCTTGGTTATTAATGAAAGGAATACTTTTGGGATTTTGCTAGGATTTTGTTATGAACCCTAGTACTGAAGTCGAAATACTTGAGGCCACCGAAGAGATTCGTCACCAATGGGTAGTTTTCGAGGCCGTTAGGGCCGAGGGACGTGCTCGTTTTAGACTTCCTCATGATTATTTAGGTAGAATAGTGCCTGAAGTAGCCGATGAGCTGCTTGCTTCAATAAAAAAGGAGCCTATTATATCCCTATCCTCCTTGCCAGAATTGGTTGATTTGGATAGTGAGGAGCTTGATTTCTCGGCCTTCGAGCCAAATCAGTCTGAACTCTGTTCATGGGCAGAGCTTCAAGAGGAAAGGAGGGTTTTGAGAGCTTTAAAACGGAACAAACGCTCGAAGACTAAAGCATAGCCTCCTTCGAACCAACAGGGTCAGGAACCTAGAGGGAGTTATTAGAGCCACCCCCTCCAGATCAATGAGGTCGAAGGGGCTTTCGGTTTCTCCTTGGCTTAGATATTGCTTTCTCGTAATTCGTTCATATTGTATTCAAAGTATTGCTTCGTGTTTGTAATTGAGATGTATACGGACAATCGACTCGTAGCCGAAGTGTATTCGATTTGGTACTTTGTATTTGTACTTCGAACCATGCATAAATAAAGGCTTGTACCAGAGTGTATCCAATTTTATCTTTTATTTCTATCGAAGCCTACTCCGAATGTGTATGTGCATACCGCTCCCCCTTGCTCGTTGGGCGTACGTGCGTGCCAGTGCGTGTCGCGAGTACTGGTTATGTATTGATGGTGTGCTTTGTCATATATGCAGAGTGCGCTGAGTTCTAAAGCAAGGCTTCGTATACTTGGTCAATTGGGACCGTAGGACTCTTGTCGAGTTGTTCACTTGGAGTCTCTTGTTTTTATTACTTCAGGCTCGGGGGCTCTGTGAAGTGATAAAGGTAGAGCGGATCACACCGATTTTTTGGGGTCCGCTAGGGTACCCGAAGCCAGTGTCGTTAGCCTTACTCAGGGAGCGATCCTCAAGCATTGGGTTCTGGGCATCACACCAGAGTGCGGTGTGCTGGTAGGTATGTTAGACTTTATTTGTCTCGCGTCGATCCTGTGGCTTCGGGTAGTGGAAATGATTACACATTGCTTCGAACCATCAAGGCCATATTATCATGACGATACATCTATCGTCAGTTAATAGGTTTGAGGTTTAGGCAGATGCGAACCATCTCCCCGGGGATGTATATTACCTTGGTATGAAGATTGCCCTCGAGGGGCTTTTATTCGAAGGCACATTCACAACATTGCTTTAGCATTGCCCTAATCGTAGTACCGCCGGAGGTGCTCCGCATGCTAGGTGTGCTTCAATTCCTCTCCTTCGAGGGTCGAGAGCCTGAATAAGCCTGGTCGGTTTGAACGAAGCATAATGAAGGGGCATTCCCATTTGTTGCTCAATTTTTTGGGCGTAAGGATGCCCCGCAGAACCATATATCTAGGCTATATGATGTTGGGCTTCACCTTTAGGTTGTACCATGCCTTCATCTGGTCTTGGTACTTTGCCAGGTTGGCTATAGCTCGAATCCTTGTTAATTCTACGAGCTCTAGCGAGGCTTGTCATTTGCTGTTGTCCTCCGGGAGCAATGTCCATAGCAAGCCCCCCTTAGCTCTGTAGGGGTCATTGTTTCGTCCCCAAACAGTAGTCGGAAAGACGTGAAGCCTGTAGATCGACCTTGGGTGGTTTGAATTGACCACAAGATCTTCGACAATTCTTCGACCCACAGCCCCTTGGCGAGGCTCATGATCCGACGATTGAGCCCCGACAAAATATTACCGTTAGCCCTTTCGACTGCTTCGTTAGATTGTGGATGCCTGACCGCTGCGAAGTATAACTCGATGCCGAGGCCTTCGTAGAATTCTTTGAAGGGCTCTGCATTAAACTGAGTGCCGTTGTCGATCGTCAGCTGCCTGGGCACTCCAAATCTATAAATTATATTCTACCAAAAGAACTTCTAGATGTTCTTCGATGTTATTATCGTCAGGGGCTCGGCTTCAATCTACTTCGAGAAGTACTCAACTGCTACCACTGCGAACTTCATATTCCCTTTTGCTTGCAGATATTCTTCGATCAGATCCATGCCCCACCAGGCAAGGGGCCACACTAGCACAATGACCTACAGCGGAGTGGGCGAACGATGGCTTTGCCTACCTATCCACTTGTAGCCTTGGTAGGTGTGAACCAGGGCCTCAGCATCGGCCATTATGGTGGGTCAATAGAGGCCCTGTCAAAGTGTTTTGCCCACAAGTACCCGAGATGCAAGATAGCTCCCGCATAGATCTTCGTGGATCCCTCGAAGTATGCCCTGTCCTTCTGTTCTTGAGATGCAGCGCAGCAAAGGCACGCAAACGCCGGACTTGTACAACAGGTTATCGATGAGGTGGTAATTGTGGACCCTGTGCTGCAGCCTCGTGAGCTCGGGGCCTTCGGGCAGGACAGTTTCGTCTCGAAGCTAGGCCATGATATGGTTTTGCCAATCATCTGCCTGTACACATAGTACTTTGGCGGGCTCTGGCTTCGATCCTGATGGAGTAGACTGCTCCTCATAGAATGCTCCATCAGGGAGTTCTTGGCCTTTAGCTGCTGCTTTGGTGAGGGCGTCCGCTTGCTATTTTTAGCCCTTGGGATGCTTCGGATAGAGATCCCTTTGAATGCGAGCTCCGCTTTGCGCACTTTGGCCAGATACTGGGCGAGGTCCAGATGGCGCGCTTGGAAACTCTTATCTACGTGCCCAGCGACAATCTAGGAATCTGTCTTTATAATTACCCTGGCAGTGCCTAGGGCTCGTGTCTTTTGAAGGCCTAACAAAACGTCTTCGTACTCAACCACGTTATTTGTGGCTTTAAAATTTAACCATATAGAGTACAAGGCCTTCTGGCCGAAGGAGGAAATTATTACAACTT
>KE372708.1:224711-246499 GCA_000418225.1 Zizania latifolia | reverse complement strand
GCCCCACCCCTCGGCCCTGGCCCTGACTTTACTGCAGCTTCGTGGACTTGGGTTCGATTATGTTTAGCACTTCGCTGCGGAAGTGTTTCTTGTTTCTTCTCGACTCTGGAACTCAGTGCTCCGCATGCGCCGGCTTCGGGGGGCTCGGAGCCCATATCTTCGGGGCTTGTACTTGAGCGATGGTGACGCTTCTGTGAAGCTGTTCTTTTTTAGAACGGACATGCTCTTCAAAGTATTTCATAAGTTAAGCTATCAAAGATATAGGCTTCCTGTGGAACTTATCGAGGAGCCCTAGATGGGTGATGCCTTCGCAGGCGGCGTCAACCACAGATGATGTTGAAAGTCCCTTGATCTGGAACTTCGTGTAGGCGAAGCGTTGAAAATATTGCCAAATGGTTTCTCCGGGTTGCTGCTTGATCTAGAAAAGGCTTCTAGTGGACATCGGTGCCACGTAAGTCCCCTAAAAGTTGCTAGTGAACTTTTTCCACAGGTGCTCCTAAGATTTAATGGAGCCGAGCTTGAGGGACCAAAACCATCAAAGGACTATGCTTTCGAGAGCCAATAGAAAGCATTTGGCCATGGTATCCCTCTCGCCTCCGTTGGCCTCTATTGCGAGGGCATAGGAGCGCATGAACTCATCAGGGTCTGAATTTCCTAAGTACTTTAGCAGCTTTGTGGCCTGGAACTTCGAATGGAAGTGGACCATCTGAAGACCTGAGTGCAGTGGTGATCTCTCGTTGAAGGAGGCATTTTGCCTCCGCTCCTGAGATCCCTTCTCTCCATGGTCACTCAGGGTGATGATGGTGGGCCTCGGTGGATCGATGGAGATTTCTGGAGCGTGCGTTTGTTCAGCAGCAGTTTGACGTCACCTTAAAACTTCCGCACGCAACAAGGCCAGCTCGAAGGCCTGAACGTCTTTGGGAGCTCTGCCTTACTAGGAGTGGTCCCCTGGCTCCCGTGACCGAGCGTAATCGGTTCACAGTGCTATTGGAGGCGGCAAAGTGGTTGGGCGCAGGGGCAGCATAGCTCCGAGGGGGGTCACCTCTAGGGGGACCATTGGGGGGCCCTCTAGCCCAGAGGCGACGTTCATCGATAGTAGGATTGCGGGATTTACTAAGAGGGAGCCAGTGGTATGCTCCGTAGCTTCTGGAAGGCTTTCGAGGTTCGAAAGACCCTCAGAGCCTTGTTCATTAGCCTCGGAATGAGGGTCTTCTGAACGCTATGTGGCCTTCGAAACCCAAGTGGACCTTCGGGTGGGAGCCACGCCTTTGCCTCTTTTTGGAGGCATGCTTTGAAGTTGTCTAGAAATGATGGTAGAGAGGCTAGTTTAGAAATAGGTTCCCCACGGATAACGCCAACTGTTGACGTAATAGTTTACGCTAATAGATTTGTTTAGCCTCGAAGGGCTTCAGAATTAACGAAGTGGTTTTGTTCTGGTTCAGGCCTCCGAAAGAATAATAACCTTACGTCTAGTGAGTAATATTGATTTGGATTACCATATTCGGTCCCTTTTATTACAGAAAGAGTCGATATTTATAGGCAAGAAATAACAGGAAAATACTAAATTATCCTCTATTTACAACCGACATTTGTGACTCTGTACAAAATGCCTCGTAGGGGTAACTTAGTAAACTCTTGTGTGAACTCCTCGAAAAGCGAACGTCCCATCGAAGATGGCGGTGGCCCTCCGATTAGGGACACTACCAGAAGCAAGGTAGCCCTTCGGAGACCTTCGAACTAGCGTAGAGCCTCCGGAAAGTCTTCCTTCACAAGCTTTGATACGAGGAGCCTTTAATGCTTTACACTTAGCTTCGAAAGTACTCTTATGGGCAAAATACTTAGTTCATGAGCATGATATAATTATTTTCCCCAACAGTATCTATAAATTTATGCTCATAGATTCGTGATTTTTATTGATTAATAAAATTTTCTTTATTTTTCTCTAACTACTACTTTTGCTTCTACGTTGGCTACTGCTACTCGTTGAACCTACATATTTGTTTTAAAATCCACCAGTTTTGTGGGTGCAGGTTTGAGCATATTTTACGAATTTAATTTACAAGCAGTTTTTTACTAAACTCTTAGATTTTGTGCCCATTGTTATCACTACGAGAGAGAAAAGGCACTCGTTGACTGACAACGCAAGATGCTTCTATATTGAGCTTACCAGTAAACCGTATATTGATGAACCTCTTTGTTTTCAATTAGAGCGAGTGGCAACCAGAGCTTATAAAATCAGTTAAAAATAGTTATCGGTGGTGATGTTAAATATAAGTAATCAGTTCGATTACTAACTATAAAACTTATCTATCCAACCGGTTCGGTCTAGCGCCGTAGTGCTCTGAACACTCAAGGCTGCCGTCCCCGGGCCGTACGCGCGTGCTGGTGTGGATGGCTGTCCTGCGCGAGCTTTTGTTGCACGCACGACAGACACCAGTCGCTGCCGTCCAGCTGCGCGCGCGGGCAGCGACAGCACCACGCCACCACGTGCCTGGCCGGCCCCAAACCGATGTGACCGTCCGTCCGCTGGCGCACTCAGCCGCAACGTGACCTATCCCTTCTTCTCGCTCTTCTCCCCCCACATGGCCTTGTCGATCACTTGCCCTTCTCCCCTTGTGACGATGATATGGTAGCGGATCGAAGCAGTGGGCGTTAACGTTCTTTTTTTAAAGAAGAAACTGGCGTCTCGACCCACTGTTTAATTAATATGGAGCATACTTTAATCGTATACATCGACCATCGTATCGTTTCGACGTATCGTGTCGTGTCCCACACGAACGATAGCTTGATAAGTTCGTGGCCTCTCCCCTTTAACCCCACTGATGATGGACTGATCGAGATGGCGCTCGTGTCCTGGAAGCCACCCTCTAATTAATCTAATTAAGAGTATTTAAGAAACATCTAATATGATTTTTTATCTTTATTTTTAGAGATTGTAGGTTTATAATATCTCTTCCACAAATTTTCTATCTAGTTACAAATTTTTAGAGATCCTTTAAACATTCATTTATTCTTTGTATATACTTCTAGGTTACGACTTTCATTCTTTATTATTCTCGGTTTCACCCATTAATAATATAATAAAAGATAAAAAAAGAGATAAAATATCACAAGTAGATATATTCGTCAATGATAAAAGAATAAAATATAAAAAATATGATATTGTAGGTCTGTTGGAGACTTAAAAAATATAAAGAGTGAATTTTATTAAAAAGACTAATCATATTATAAGTGGGTTTTTAGATATCTATCAGAAATGCTATGGTTATATCAATTACCTGCACTAGCTTAGGCTAGCACGCTTCTAGCTAAGATTCGCTAACCACTCCTTCCTTCCGTGAAAAAAAGCTATACTTTCGAGATAAATCTAATTGTATCAGTTGCAGCATATGCACCCGAATCTTCCCGCGTGATTAATCACCGGAATCGATGCGTGTCAGTACGTGCGCATCTCACGTCTAGCCGCGAATTTAGAATCAAACTTTGTGAGTTACTCTCCCAGTCACACAAGAAATTGATTTTTCGCAATTGTAAAATATATTATTAGTGTGAAAAAATAATTTTTATAGACCTTGTTAATTCTTATAGTTCAGTTAGCCGAAATATATTAGTGGTGTACAGATTAATAAAAACAAAAGAAGCTCGAAGTTAAAGAGATAAAATAAAGTCTTTGTAGAACAAATATTAACGTTCGGAATCATTTTTCTAGAAGGCAGTACGTGCTCGTTTTTTTCAAAAGCGATTAATTGACAAGACTAATTTTACACGTTTTTAGTTGGCTTTACTGTGGCGATGTTACATTCGTCGTCCTGAATTAATTGGCATCCCATAGATTTGCCAATTTTTCTGGTCTCCGATCATACAGAAACCACAAGTAACATGAACTAAAAGACTAAGAAATTATGGGTGACAACAGTCAAAACTGCAATGCTAAGATTGAGGTACACGAAGGAGACCATAGTAACGTGCAACCTCACGTTAAGCGCATGGATCCCAATAAACTATCACACTTCTAATGTGCGTACGTACTGAACGGTGAAAAGCGATCACCAATTTTATAGTCTCCCAACTGACACGAAGCAGCGGGAACACAGCACCAATTCCCAGGGAGAAAATTATTTAAAGAATCATATCGGAGACATCCAACTTCACCATTTTCAAAGATACCTGAATTATCTATCTCGAATCAAAGATATGGCGAGATTTGGTCGGTCCGGTCCATTTATGCATTCACTATCCTCCCGACAGAGAGAAAAAAAGAGAGAGAAATACTCTCTCTATTTTATAATAAAAGTGTTTGATTTTTTAAGTTAATTTTTTTAATTTTAATTAATTTTATAAAAAGATATACTAACAACTACAAAATCAAATTAGTTTCATTAAATATGTTTTAATATTATATTTATTTGATATTATCAATGTTAATATATTTTAACTTAAACTTAATCTAAATTAAAAAAGTTTGACTTAAAAAATTAAACAACTTATTTTTTGAAATGAAGGTAATAGCATGTACTTCCTATATCCTACTCCGTATAATATAACAGATTGTAAAGTTTTTTTAAAAAAATCAAGAACGAAGCAAAGAGATTATTACATGTTTTTTTAACGAGTGGTGTGTGGAAAATGATTTAGAATAAGTTCATAATAAAATATAATAAGATATGATTGATAGTACAAACAATATTTTAATGTTTTTATAATTTAAGATAAAAATTAAATATTTTATCCTTTGCATCATGGGACAGGAGTAGCAGCTAGCTAGCTCTGCCGCTGCGGCCTCAGCTCTATTATTGATTGTGGCAGCGAGCCGGATTCCGCCACTACACCTGGCCGGAGAGGCCACCGGAGATTCGGAGAGAGAGACGGACAGAATAAGGGCGGCAGCATATCACCCAACTCCAACTGCTTATTAAGTTAGTACTATCATTATAGCGGCAGCAGCCCGGTCAAAGCGATGCGATGCGCAGCGGCCGCGTGGCGGCGTGGGGAGCCGAGGCCGTACGGCCCACCGGCCGCCGCGCCGCCTCTAGGATTCCTCCGAATTCCACAGCTTCTTCGCTTGCAAGTTGCAAACCAAGAAAAACGCAAAAAAAAACGGGGGCGGCGGACAGCTGCGCGAGAGGACGACGGGGATAAACCGCGGAATATGCCGCGCCAAACAGAAAAAAACAGCGCGATGCAGCCAAGTGGGACAAGTCTCGCTACGGCGCGAGGCAGGGGACAATTCTGGCTGCCCGCCCGCGAGATGTACCCGTGGTACCGTATACTACGGCTGCTTTCTTCTTGGAGAGGACGAAAAGAAGAAAAAATGGAAAATTGATAAGTCGGTTGCACAATCGTGATGACTTTATCAGTTGAATCGGTTTTTGATGATCTCACTGGATGGCGGTCTGGCTGGTAGACCGTTCGACCACTGTAACTGGTGGTTTCAGTAGACTCTCGTCGTGGAGTGGAATTGTGGAACAGAGGAGGGCAAGGAAAGGTGAGGGAATCCAGGGTAAATTCAAGGGCTAGGCTTTATTAGGCTTTAGCCCATTCTCTGATTTTTACAAAAAATATCAAGTATATAATATTTTTTCATGACATGTGAAAAAGAAGAAGAATAGTTGGTAGAGGACGAAGAACGGTCTCTGCGCTGGTGAGGAAGAAAACAGGAGGTTAGAAACCAGTGCAATGCGTCAAATGGGTTGTGTGGGTGGCCCATTAGCAGATTGACCCATTCGACAATTTGGCAGTACAAGCTGCACTGTTGCAGGCTGCAGTCCATTAGTAATTAGTCATCTCCTTAGTAACACAGAAGTGAAGCTGTGAAGATATAGGATTTTGAACTTTCGATGCTTCAAAGTTTAGACTTGAGAGTTCAGACTTGAGACCAAGAGAAAAATCCACCTATTAGTTACGGTGGCCGACGAAAGCTCACGCTATCACACAGATACGGGTAAAATGAGCAGCAACCTCAGCTGGGCACAGCAGGCCAGCAAGGCGCAGCCACGCTGCCTGCGCAGGCAGTGTGCTTGGTCCAGCTTGGATTTACCAGTGTATGTATCATCATCGCCTCTCATTTTTATACTTTATTTTGATTTTACCAACTTGGATTTAAACTTTGATCCTAACATACTCTTTATTTTTATTCTAGATTTGCCGCGGGAGGAAAACCTTGTCAGTCAGTCACAACCATCGGTCATCTTCACATAGTGTGAGAATTAAGGCAATGACAGCACTCCCCAAGAACGTTCGTTGGAGATCACGCACGCGGTGGTCAGTTGAGCTTGAGCAAACGATCCGACGACAGACAGGTAGGTATAGCAGGAGCCAGGCAGCGCCGCCGCGGAGTCTACTTGACACTAAAAAACTGTGAAAAAAACAGCAGTACACTCTTACTCAACGTAAAGGCGCACTGAAGGCAACGTTGCTGCAAGTTGAACTGTTTTTCTGGAGGGAATTCATCATTTCATCCCCATTTGTTCCACGTACGTGGCGTGGACCGGCCGAAAGGCGAAAGAGGATACATGTTTTTTTAGACTAAAACGGAAGCCGAAGCAAAGCACAAGGCTGGCCGATTTATTCGAACTCCGATCCATTTGTACAAGGTTTACGGTCGTTAGCATATGTACAACCTGACTCATCGTCATACAAAAAAGAAGCGAAAACTAGAGGCTCTCTCACGACCTAGAGACCGACAGAGCAGCCTAAAATCGGGGAAAAAACAGAAGCCACTAGTAGGAGCTTCTTATTCTTCGATCGATACGTAGTCTCTACTGCAGTGTCCAGTGCAGTCCTCTCTCTCTCTAACCGTCGTATCGTTCGTACAAAACACCGTATTGGCAACGGTGAGTCGGCGACACACGGCGATGACTGATATGCTGCCCTGACGCGGCCGGCCGCCGCCGTTCAGGTTGGCTGCTCCATCGCTCGGGCTCCGCCGCCGCTCACGATCCAGGGGTGAGCTGCATTTTGAAACAAAAGCAGGAATAATAAGATGGTTGTTCTCTGGATCGGAAATTGGGGGGAGAAGAATTAGAAATGATGAGAAGAGATGAACATTTCGAGGACAAAGGGGAAGGGTTTCCGGAAGGGGGCAAGTCGATTGGTTGTGCTTACCGAGGACTTGCTCCGCGGAGAAGCGCCTCCAGGTGTCGCGGCACATCATCCGCCTCATGAGGTCCTTGGCCGCCGGGGACACGCCGGAGAACAGCCTCGGCGGGAACCTCACGCTGCCCCGGAGCACGGACGCCAGCACCTCCGCGGCGGTCTCGCCGCCGAAGGGGAGCGCGCCCCCGGAGAGCAGAACGTAGAGCACCACACCGGTGCTCCACACGTCGGCCTTCTCGCCGTACTCCCCGCCGGCAACCACCTCGGGCGCCACGTAGTGGGGTGTCCCCACCAGCCCCTCGGCGTGGCCACCGGTGCCGCCCACCCACGCGGCCGACCCAAAGTCGGCGAGCCGCACGCGCGGGACGCCGTCGTCCCCGTCGTCGCCGACGTCGAGGAGGACGTTGTCGGGCTTGACGTCACGGTGGGCCACCCCGCGGCGGTGGCAGTGCGCGAGCGCCTCAGCGAGCTGCGCGACGATGGCGGCGGTGACGGGCTCAGGCACGGGCGCGCCGCGGCGGAGGCGGACCCAGTCGAGCAGGTCCGGGCCGCAGCAGAGGTCCATGACCATGTGGGTCCACTCCTCGTCCTCGTACACCGCGTGCACCTGCACGACGCCCGGGTTGCCCGCGCCGGCGAGCTGGGCCAGCTTGGGCTCGAGCTCCGCGAGCTCCCGGTCGAGGTCGTCGGCCAGCTGCGAGCGGTCCACGCACTTGACGGCGAAGACCTCGCCGGTGGCGCGCGACGTGCAGCGGTGGACCACGCCGAAGCGGCCGCGACCGATCTCCTCGCCTATCTCGTAATCCCTCTTCAACTCTCCACTCATGCTTCAGTAAATTTTCCTGTGATTTTTGGGGCTAACTCCATCCCCAGCAAATGGTGGGCTATTTAACGACGCGAGCTACGGGCTAGCGGAATATCCGGATCCACTCTGCTCGGGACACCGGCATTTTCTCTTCTTCCCATTATACCCTTTGATCCTTAGGTTCTTTTCTTTCTTTTATGACTCCTGATAAGCCATCACATTACTTTTTGTGATAAGAAAACAAAAACTGCCGGAGTAAATTATTTTTTAGGAACTTTTCAAATATTTTTCAAATGAAATGCTTTGTGTTATCAGACAGTCCATATTTGTATGAAATGTTAGACAATAATTAACTGAAGGATTGTTTAACTATAGATTGTAAGGATGGGTAAGAACAAAACGATGGAGTAGGATTTGGTAAAAAATGATAGAGTAGTTAAATGAGCATGACTAGATTCCAAAAATATCATTTATCAAGTGAGGAAGGCTTCTAGCAGTTTTATTGTCCGTGTAATATAAAAGCCTAGCAAAGCTTTTCTTCATCAAAAGCCTGACAGACCTTGACTAAACATGTTTAGGCATGTACAATTCTTTGAAGCAGTAAACTTTGAGTCGATAAGTTTAATTGCTATTTTGACCTCAAAAGCAAGTAGAGTTGCTACCACTTAACATGAGATTATTTGACACATTTCTACATCTGAGATACAATGCTAAATCCAGAGTTTGTATTTTAAAAGTAAGTGGTTTTACTTTTTATTTATAATTTAAATAAAATATGATGACTCGATTAAATATTTTTAATCCACTTATAACTTCACATACAAGATTTATTATATTTTATCTCCCTCTCAAAAGATCTTGACTCGTTGTACTTGGAGCTGTGACAAAGAGGCATAAAATTCGTTTTTGTACTGAACGTCTCTTAGAAAAAAATCAGAAGACATATTCTAAACGTGTGGGGGTAGGGTTGGAATTTTGCTGTGAAACTTTTACGCTTGGACTGCGTGCTTGCATTGGGCTGTGACGATAAAGTTTGGTTGGACCGAGGTGGTCTTTCAGTTAGGTTGGATTCCTTGGTCTGTATTTGTTCTTCTTCTTCTATTTTCTAAGCTCAAGAAGAGGATAATTGAGCTAGTTTCCCTGTCAGGACTTGATGGGAAAATTACTTAATCGGATTAGATCAATCGTAGCGATTATAATCGATCACCAAATGTCATTTGTCAATACGGTTGATTGATTGCAGCATGCCAGCATCCAACTAATGGAATGGCCAACTATCAGCTGCTAAAACCGCTGATGCTCCTACAGTTTGCTTTTCATAATGAACTTTGTTTTTCTGTGTGGCCACTGGTACCAATAATGCACCCCCCAAAAGTTCCGATAATGCAAGCGGTTGACATTTTCAAGATAAAAAATGAGAGAAAGTGACCTCGGGTTCATAAAAAACATGATTTCGCAGGGGGAATTCGTGCACTCGATGATGGCCTCTTCCATTCCCGGGCCTTCAACGAAATTTTCTTCTAGTACATTTGTTAAAATTTTCAAATTTGAAAAAATTTATAAAAATATCAGTAATTACAATAGTAAATTTGTTTTATAAAATTGACTATTAAATATATTTATTTGATGTTATAAATATCAATATTATTTATTTAAACTTGATCCAAGTTAATAATGTTTGATTTTACAAAAATCAAAAAACTTGCAACATGAAGTAGAGGTATTATGAATTAAGGAGGAACATCAATCGGTTATTTGTTAATTAACCAAATCACCAATCTTTTTTACTTGAAAAATATAATCAGCATTAAAAACAACCAGTACAGTATATTCTGCGGACCCGAGCCTACCGGCCATTAGATTTAGAATGTGAGCTCGTGGAATCTAATTAGGTAGCTAAATGCATTGTTCTCCGCTAACTTCCATCGCAAGTTGGTGATCTGCTGGTCTGCGATGCACGTTGGGAGGTGCACGGCGAGGGAGCAGCCGGGTCCCCGGCAGGCTACTCCCCGACGCCGATAACTTTAATCCGGGATGGGCCCACCACCTTGCTGTCCAGTGGGCCCATGTTTGGAGGATTTGGGTCCGTCTGTAACTAAGATATAGGTCCCATTTGGTATGATGACAAGTTTAAATGGGATTACGATTTTAGTGGTGAGATAATCATGTTAATGTTTGATTAGTGGATGAAATATGAAAATTTTGATTTGTCTAGAGTGATATAAATTGGATGTGATATAGTACAGTTGACATATTTTTTTATCAAAATATAATTATCTAAGATCTTGATTTATATATTTAATTACAATGAACACAACGGGTAATCAAATTGTAAATCAGATAAATAATTTAGGACAAAAATTATTTGAAGCTTTGCTAATAAAAAAGTAAACTCATCTTAATCAACCGGTGGATGATGCATTATCTCATGCAACTTGAATGGGATTCATTTGATGAATTTCTTGGAATAGTCCTCGTCAAATACTCCATCCATCCGGTTTTAATCGATACCTAACGAAAAAGAAAAAATTTAACTTTAATGTGTGTATTACTTCATCAACTTATCAAAGTATGTATGACTATTCGGGTTTCGCATAACTCTTCAATGCATCATTATTTCTAAACCAGTTTTTGCAGGAAAACAAAGCAATCATAGGCTACAGTGAGGAAAACGAAACAATATGTCCATATTTTTACATCAATTGATGACAAGAATTATGATTTTTTGGTCTCAGTATCATATTCTTATGCACATATCATTTATACACTATCATTCATGAATGGAGCAAGTATCTTAAAAGAATATTTTCATATCTATTCTCATGCAAAAACCAAAACACACTCGATAAGATGACGGCCAATTTCATCCAGCCATATCCATAGAAAACACACATTAATGTTAACGTGGGCCCCCTCACGTCCAACCTTAAGTCCTTAACGGCCCTTCCAGAAGGTTCCGGCCGTTTGGAGGGGACCTTTTCGGACGGCCAAAGTACGGTCGCGTACCACCACCAATCCACCAATCATAAGGGGACATATGTATGAGAGGCCCACATATCAGAGATGATGTGGCCTTGTGCCCTTGGCCCCAGCGCCAGGAACCTTTTCCCACCGTTTGTATTTGACGGTGACGGAGCGTCGGAGAGACGGCCGGGCGCCGTTAGATATGAACGGTGGCTTATATAGGCCAGTGGCTTACGTGCCTGATCCGGCTATCACGGCGTCCCCAGTTTCAGTTTCGTCTTACCTTCTCTGTTTTTTTCTGGGTACGTGGCCCACCCGTACGGCTTTGATTTAAATTGGAATCTTACATGTAGCGCACAAGGGCAAATGCAGTGTACTAGTACCCTCCAGTCAAATTCGGTATAGAACTATTTTTTTTTGAAAAACAATTGGTCCTTTGCGACCCTTTGTTGTGTTCCTTTTTGACTTTTTTTCCTTATCACAAGTGGACACGTGAGGTGGTAATCAAGCTTGTCAATACTGTTCGGAGTCTATTCCGGTTTGGCTCTAGGAATAGAATGTTCTGATACCGGTCAATACCGGTGTACCGTTCCGAAGTTTTAATAAAATAATATAAATTTATTTTATATAATATTTTATTTAACAAACTAACTAACAGAATTAAATATGACATATATATAAATAAGTTCATAACTTCATATCTCAAATATAATTTATGACTTACATGTAACATAATATGTAGATTAGTTTAAGACTTTAAGTACCATATAACGCATATATCAAATAAAGTTGAATATGTGATTTTACATTACATACTTTTTAGAAATCAAGAATCAAGATTATAAAATTAAAACATTGAACATTTATATTGTTTGCTTTCTAACTTGCCTCTTATATTTTTTAGAAATCAAGAATCAATATTAGTTTTGGGTCGGTACCGGAATGACCGGTATAGTGAATTCCGACCGGAATGGACCGGTATTTGAACTGGAATGGAACAGCACTTCCTGTGTACCGGTTTAGACGCTGGTATGGTACGCACCGGTCATTCCGGTCGGTACCGGAACGGTATTAACAACCTGGTGGTAATACTTACCAGTTACTCCCTCTGTCCATTAACAAGCGATCAAATTATTCAAACTTTATACTAAAATATAAGGAATTATATACTACTATTTGTCTCATTAACTATGTCTCGTTCAATTTTAGTTTTATCTTACACTAATCATCTTTGTATTTTTAAATACATCTTGTTAAACAAGAGTGTTGTAGTTTTTTCTTTCATGCTTGATGTTTAAAAAAACTAAGATATTTTATATTATGAAATAGAGAAAGTATGTTTAGGGTATTTCACGGTAGTGGGTAACATCTTTTTGTTGGAGTTGACTTGTAGGCTGACAGTACTGCATAAGTTGAGATTCCTGAGAATCAAGTATTTTTATTTTATGACTATAGTATGATACTATGGAGTAGTGGGCATAGCTGTCTTCAGGAGTTCAGGTTGATTTGTTCCTGTGGATTTGAGCAGGAGGTCTTGCTAAAGAAAATAAGTTTTTCCTTTTTGTGTATGATTCCTCGGTGATTAGCTCATATAAAATATATTCGGTTCATAATTTTAAAAGTGGACAATATTACCTGTTCTCGAGATGAATTAATAAAGCTGGCACCTAAACTTGTGAGAATTGTTGTTGAGGAAAAAAATATTGTGAGAAGCTTTTGAGAAGAAAGAGCGTGCCTTGTGTTGTATTTTTGTTTGCTTAGTTTATGTGGGTAAAATAATTGTTATTATATATTGTTAACTTAACATTATAAGTACAGGTGCTGTTTACACATTACCGTACTAGTCCTATACGATAGTCTCCCTACTATGTGGTGCTACGCAGCTAGCGTACACAGTTTTTCTCCAACTGCAATTAATATCTCTGTATAATATAATTCCGGCATTGACACCAAGCATGACTAACTCTTGTCTGATACTTCCTCCTCTGTCCTAAAAGAATTAATTTCTATTCTTCAACTTCGTTGCAAAAATATTTTATTTCTGTACGCTAGTTTTATCTATTATTGGTTCACAAATGAAAAGATTTTATTTCTTAAATATCCATTACACATTCCTTACCTATCATAACTTTATAATACTACTTTTTATTAATAAGAATGATTTGGTTTTTTACTCTCCACACTAATTTATCAGTTTGATTATAAAAATAAAGTGTTTATAGACGGACCGTAAACTATCCAAATGAAAATAAGATGACACTCTCCAATAACATGTGATATTTTTTGCGAAGGTATGTGACTTTTTTAGAGTAGTGTGTGACAGGTGAGAAAAGCAGAGAAATTATTATAGCGGTTCTTCAGTTTTGTTTCTGTGGCCCAATCTTCAGTAGCCCAACCCAACAAGCACGGACTAGGCAAAATTCACAAAGAAAAAAGTCGGTCAGCTAGCTAATGGAATCATCCGTAAGCGAGACTAGACTAGAGATTTCCTTCGAGGACTAGAGAAGTCCACAGCGAATTTCCATGGAATCGTTTCGTTTGCGTTGTGCACGTTTGAAGATGGAAACGTCGACCGGCCAAAAGCCAAAAAGCTTGGCGTGATAACCGATCGGTCGATTAGCTACTCTGCATAGCGCATTAGCACCGTGCTCCTCTCGTTCATTTCAACGTATCACTCTAAGACTAATTTCAGCTACAACTATTTTTATAATATAAAAATCTTTTAAACATTTAAAAAAAATTAGATTGTCAAACTATATAATCTAAAAATAATCTGATATCCAAAAATTAGAGAAATTCAGCTTGTCACCAAATAGATATTAAGCGGCTGTGTACCATTCTCCGCGACTGCATCGATCGCATTCTCCCCTCTCTTTCTGCCGATGGAACGACACCCAGTCAATGTCACCAAACAAAGTATAGTTGAAGAAGAAACCACTCACGCACCTAAAAATGTTCCCTTCTCGAACACCGATCTGAAAACTCAGCATTTTTCTCATTCTTATCAAAGCACGCATGCATTTCACGGAGGAATGGAGGGTCAAAGCATCTCCTTGCTCGAGAACTTATGGCAACGCAGTCTAATGCAGACTTGTAAGACTTTGACAATTGAGGTAGAAAATGCATCAATTCAACCTGCGAGCACGTATGGTTTGAAACGGAGGTTTATTGGTAAGCATACTTCGATGTCACTTCTCATGGTGGAAGTGATGGCCTTCCTCCGTACCGTAAATTTTTTATTTTTTGGATGAAATTGATAAATTAATGATAAAAATAAAAAATTAAATTGTCTTACATTAATACAAAATTAGTATTGTAAAATAATAGGTAATAAGTAAGTAATTGATATAAATAAGTAATAATAAGATCTTTTTAGAAAAGCGCTACAGATTTAAAAGTAAAGTTTTTATAAGATCAAAGTAATGTATAGTAGTAGTAGTAGTAGTATGTCCTGGTTAAAGAAAATGGAGCGAAGGACACAAGTGGTGATGACCTGATATATCAGCAGCTGACGGCTCATATCTACCAAGTCAACAAAGCTCACGCATGCACGCAACAACAGTAGGGGAGGTTAAAGCTTTATTATATCGTGGAGGTTTTACGGTAAATTCATATTCTTTTCTCCAAAAAATGCAGACGGGATTTCTTCTGCTGAACAATCAGCAAAACGCAGTGCTTTCACTTCGATCAGAATGCTGAATGTCTATCCCGTTATTCTCATCCACCCCTGTGGTTTTGGCCCCTAGATACGGTCGCATCCACGGGTATAAACACCGCATTGATCAATAAAGGAAAAAACGCGAGATTCATTCTCTACTTCATTTGTCTATGTTACAATCTAATTTGTAACACGTTATCAGCACAAGGTGGATGCCTGTATCCGATTTATAACAATGCACTTTCCAAATGCTCCACAAAAGTTGTCCCATGAAAACATTATCCTCGAGGGGTCAGCTAGTTTCAGTCCAACTTCTGCAACGCCATACTGAATCACTCGAAGGAAGCAGCACGGATCACGAATGGATTGCACCTCCTGAACACTGAACGTCATTTCCAATCACGGCGTTGGCCGTGCCCTTAGGAACCTTGCGATCTTTGAGGATTCTGCGCACATCGGCCATGTCATCCCATCGGTTGGAGGTGGCATATATGTTTGAGAGGAGGATGTAGCGGCTGCCATGCCGAGGCTCCAGCTCAATGAGCTTCTTGGCGACCTCCTCACCGAGCTCCACCTCGCCGTGGATCTTGCAGGCACCAGCAAGCGCGCCCCATAGGCCCGGGTGTGGCTCCACGGGCATGTTCTTGACGAAATCAACGGCCTCCCTGACATGACCGGACCGCGCGAGCAAATCGACCATGAGGCCATAGTGCTCCGGGACTGGCTGAATCCCAAAGCTATTGATCATGCTGTCGAACAGCCAGCGGCCCTCGTCGACGAGACCGGAGTGGCTGCAAGCGCTCAGCAAACCAATGAATGTTATGTCATTTGGTCGAACACCGGCTAGCTGCATCTTCCAGAAGAGTGACAGGGCCTGCCTCTCGCTGCCGTTCATGGCGAGCCCAGCGATCATTGAGTTCCAGGAGTAGATGTTTCTCGCCGGCATTGCAGCGAACATTCTGACGGCGTCACGGATGCTCCCACATTTTCCATACATGTCTATGATCGCCGTCGCGAGGACGATGGACATCGCCCCGTTCAGCTCCCGCTCGGCAAACGAGTGCACCCACGCGCCATGCTCCAACCACCTCAGCTGCGCGCACGCCGAGACGGCGCTCACCAGCGCGGGCTCGTTCGGCACGACGCCGCTCGCGACCATGTCGCTGAACACCCTCAACGCCTCCTCGCATTGGTCGGATTGTACGAGGCCAGTGACCATCGAGCTCCAAGTGGCAGCGTTCCTGCAGGGCATTCTGTCGAACAGCTTCCGCGCTTTCGACAGCATCCCAGCGCGGGCGTAGGCTCCCAGCATCGCGTTCCATGAAACCACGTTCGTCTCGGGCATGGCCTCGAAGAACCACTTCGCGCGCTCCACGTCGCTGGCGTTGGCATGCCCGGTGGCCGGTGACCATTGTGGTCCAGGTCACTTCTCGGAGACCTCTCCTTCGAGGTCTCCGAGAAGGGCAGCTCGGCGGAGGCGACGTCGTCGACGGCGATCGGCGAAGTAGGCAGAGACGGCGGCGTTGACAATGTAGACGTCGCGGCCGTGGCCAAGCCTGACGGCGAGGGAGTGTACGATGCTGGCCACGGGGTGGTTCGGGTGGCCGGTGCAGGGGTGGAGGGAGAAGGAGAGGGACAAGTGGTCCAGCAGGAGACGGCGATTGAGGAGCCGAAGGAGAAGGGTGCAGGCGGCACGGAGTAGGGAGTTGACCAGAGGTGAGGAGAACGGCGTGCGCGCGGCGGAAGATGCCCGGTTTGGCGGCCACGGCGGCGAGCCAGGAGGGCTGGGCAGTACGGACACCGCTCGCCATGGAAGAGAGAACGAGATCGGTGGCGCTTGCTATCTATCCTTCGAATGGCATGGTTCGTCGGATGGGGGACGTACGGTCAGGATCTCATACATGCATATACTTGGTTAGTTGCCTTGACACTTGGCAGCCAACGCGCCACCGTCTTCTCAGGCGACGGCCTCAGCCGCTGCGTGCCATTGATCACGAGTTTCAGAAGCCGGCAAACCAAAGTGCAAAATCTGACAGGTACATCACAAGTCACAACTCCACTGAATATATCTGATCATCTAAGTCAGGTACAGAACCAGCAGAAAACAAAAACAAGGCTGGAGTGCCACTGGGATTGAGAAGTTCCTCTTATTGCAACAAAGGCATGGTGTTGCAATTTTCTTTTGGGCCAGGAAACCATGTCAACTCAGTGCTCAGCTAGTTACAGAAGGCAATCTAACTTAGACAAAAATAAACATATTGCAGAATGTACAAAATTTCCATGTGATCACCCCACGTTTTACTCCTACACACCCTTTGTTGAGTACATACAGCCCTTACTTTCCTTGTCAGGTAGCACGACTACGCAGGTCTCTTTGATGGTCTTGAGATGCTTGTACCACTATCTGCACTGGAGTTATCTTCTACCTGCAAAGTGGCATCAGTTTGGATGTGAACAACAGCAGTTGCCAGTAAACCAATATAACATTTATGGTCAGGATAGGATGTGACTGATCACATTTTGAGCTTATGGTGGATATGCAGAAGTAAATGGAAGAAACAGATGTAAAAGAAAAAACTTTTAGCGAACGGGTTAGGAACTCTCTTCTTTTGTGATAGAGCCTTTTACTCCACCAATATCTACTGCCTACGTCTACATGATGTGATATTTGACTTACATGGCTTGGACAGTTTTACCGATCATAACTAGACCTGGTGTAGAAGCAATGTGAAATGCGTGATTTCCACTACCATCCTGAGTACCCAGATCACTTCCAACAAGCTATTTATGCCAACAGAAACTATCAGCTTGCAGCAAATTCCATAGTATATCGTGATTCATAGCAGAAGCTATGTTCAGAATTAAGGTTAACTAAGACTACAGTATAACTATAAAGGCACAGAAAACTTCAGAACAGCATCAAATCATGGTGTGCTCAATGCTATTTAAAACCTAGTCCCCTGAAAGTTGAATGGTACTCTTATTTTTTATAGGTCTTGTAGTGGTGTTGTCACGGGATGTTTGCTTAACTAAGAGAAAACAACAAAAGATGGCAAATTCAGATTAAATTTTTCGGCACTTTTCTCCCAAATATGACAACTAAGCTTACCTCATCAGCATAGTTTTTTCCTGCTTCCTGCAGGAGATATCTTGAAGAGCCAACTAAAGAACCACAATGATCTTGGTTCTGTGAATGTACTTCAGCTGAAGATGAACAAGAGGGGACATGAAATGCACTGTCACTACTGGATCTTTTCCTTGATACAGACGAGTTTGCTACAGAGCTTTCGCCTTCTACCTTTGAGGACCTGATCGCGTCAACACAAATAATATGTTTGTTTGAGTCTTTCAATTCCGTCAACTTGACATTATCATTCTTGCCGCTAGCATAGGGCACTCTTTGATCGACAGGCAAAGCACTTGGAGATGCTTCCTTCAAAACAACCTTTGGGATGTCAAAACTCTTGATATTGCTCAAGTTGTCTTCCACAACTTCACCATCTAATTCTGCAAGTTTTGCAGCTGTATCCAATTGCCACATTGTGGAGATGGCATCATCTAAACACTCCCGAGCGATATGAAGTTCTATTATTGGCTTAGGATAGTTAAATCCCAGCTCAACTCCAGCAACTTCAAGTATACAGCCTGGTGCATCCCATGGATGATGAATCCATTCTGTTGGCATTCTAGCTAGTTCAGGTATCCAAGTTCTTACATATTCACCATCTGGGTCATACTTTTGACCTTGAACCTAATTTTTGCATTCAAAAAGTCAAATAGGGAAATATAATTATATAAATCTCTTGCTAGTCATGGATAAAATACTAGTGCTCGGACATGAAGGGCTAGTTTGGTTTGAAGCCCTACCAAATTTTGTAGTATCAAAGCTTGGGAAAGTTTTTGCACTACCAAAATTTTGGTAGGTGAGGTTGGGAAATTGTGTTTGGTTTGAGGCTAAAAAGAGACAAATGTGTGGGTACTGCCAATATTTTGATGGCCAGATATTTTAAAGGAGTCTTTGATTTGCTACACTACCAAAATTTTGGTAGGGTAGCAAATCAAACCAGCCCAAAATAAAAATAACACAAATAGTGAGCTCTTCTGCCGAATATTATAGTGACCCTTTTAAAATCACAAGTTCAAAACTGAGCTGAAAAGAGGACCACAAACTTTCAAGAATGCATCTGTTTGTATGAGATACCAGATAAACCACAAATTATGAAAAATTGATTACAGACGATATTATATTAGTGATAAGGGAAAATCGAAGTGTGGATGGCAGAAATAGTAAAAACACATTCAAGTATTTAGTTTACACCAATATTAAGCAAGCTTGACAAGGTATGACTAGAGTTTGGTTCATGGCCCCGGTTGTCACAAATTCACGCCCACATTTTGTAGCCAGAATGGCCCCAAGTGTGGCAGGCGTCTTGATTACCACAAATGCTGTGCCATGCCACCCTTTTGTCATGAGGCATAGAAAATATAGTAAGGGGTGAAACATGACCTAATCGGGTTTACCAGATAGCTCAAATATGGTTTTGCATTATAATGCTTTGCTTTAATAACTGCATACCTCAGGATTATCAAGACGACCGAGTTCGTGGCCATCAGGCAAGCTCCCAGATATGTACTGCCAACCAAGAATATCGTTTTCCAGATCAGCATCCAATAGCACATCCCAAAAATACTTCATACCCCACTTCCATGGAATCAGTAGAAATTTCACAGCAAAACTTGAAACGATAACTCTTATCCGATTATGTGTCCATCCAGTAGCCCAAAGTTCCCTCATGCCAGCATCTACTAACGGGTATCCTGTCATTCCTTGCCTCCACAACTTGAACCGGTCCTCATCTACTCTCCAGGGATAATGCTTCAAGTTCCCCAGTAACGACCTTTCATGTGTGAACGGGAAGTTGAAACACAAGTACCGTGAATATTCCCGAAGACCAATTGATCGCAGGAAGAAGTGAACACTCTCCTCAGTTTCATATCTTCCCTCATTTTCCAACTTGATTTGTTGCATCCTGACAAGTTGATAAACTTTTCTTATACTCACCTCACCAAAATGAAGATATGGTGATAGCAACGAGGTTGTAGTTCCCCCAACCTTCATTCCATGTTTTGCATATTCTAGGAGACCATGGCACACGAATTCCTCGAGCATCTTCTCCGCATTGTGCCAGCCAGGTGACCAGGCCCTCCTTAGCAAAGCATTACTTGATTCCTCATCCTTGCTTGATTCAAGACATAGGTCATCAATTGGACAACTACGAACATTCTCTGCACCTGAATGTCAAACTGAAAAATGTTATGCATCGAGTGAGAGGCATCAATTACTAAATCTACGAGTGTGAACCAAGTGATGCTTGCAATCAAACAACTTAATCTAGATTATTCTGTAAGTACAGACAAATAAAAAAGAAATATTTAAAATGAAAAATAATGCTAGGTTACTAGCCATGAGCTACCTGGGATTGGCACCAACCTCCAAGGTGCAAGTGATGGTGATATCTCAACAGGTAATTTCATGCACTTTTCCCAGTACATGTTAAAGGTTGTAAATGCATATCCACTATCATCATAAACTTCCCACGGTTCATATAGCAGATCACCATTGAAACTCTGGACAGAAATTCCCAGGGCCGAAAGCTCTTTCTTGATTTTGACATCACGCACAAGTGAAATAGGGTCTAATATTGGAAATTGAGAATAAATAAGATTAAAACAGCATAACTGAAAGGACAACAAATTTAAAACACTCAATAAACTGGTAAGTGAATGGAACAATGGAGAACTCGTCCATATTTCTTACCAACTTTAGAGGTATATATGTTCTGAACTAGAAATCAATGAAGTTGTTTCTCATAGCAATACTGTACTATCTCAAACAGAAAAGGTGTCTCATTGTGCCATATAAAACATTGGAGTTTGAATTTCTAGTGTAATAGTTTATCAAATTTCGAGAGTGGCACTATAGCAAATGGTACCATAAGCTAGGGTTGGTTCAAGTTAGTCCCTGAAATGCATGCAACACTCATTTGTTTGACACTTTATAATGTTAAGTATAATCTGTGGCATGGTTACTAATTTCATGAATGTGATTGCCTTGTTTTTTTCCAAGAACTATTGTTCCTATGAATTTTAGAAAGGAAAAGCTACTGTATTATTTTGAGATATTTTCATTGCTTCGATATACGAATTTGAATCTTTTTTATACTTATAAAAAAACGTTGTGCATTATTGGAATTTGTAGCACATGTTGTGTCAACACAGATTAAACAAACTAAATGATGAAATATGGTCATAGGTAAACTGAGAGAACTTTCTGATGTAAATGGCATCTGTAAGGCTACATTTCATTGTCACTAACTTTAATATTTAGCATAGCATGTTTAAATTGCAACTGGCATGAACTACGATGTTGTTTTCAAGGCTTCCCTCGGGCTAGCTTCCGATCAAAAATTACATTAACTTAACAGGCTGAACCTTTTGAAAGCATGAAACTATATGATGTAGCTGGTTAAGACTATCAATGTCGTAATCAAAAAAATTCTTCACATCCAAAGTGTAAAGGAAAAAAGATCTTTTCAAAAAGAAACCCCAGTAAAATAACAAAATTCCATCGATGTATGAAAGACCATGAGAAAGTAACTATACCATACAGATGATTATAAACCAATTTGGTGGCACCGACAGAATCAATGCACTTTAGAAGAGCAGCAAGGGTACTATCCTCCGCTCGGATCAGCACGAGCGGGCATCCGAGCGACTCCAGTGATTTGCTGAGGTGAGGAAGCGACTGTTTGAGCCACCACCGAGAGCACCGACCGGGATAGAACTGTCCTTCATCAGCAGGGCACCATATGAAGACAGGTAGAACAGAACCGTCCTTTGCCGCAGCGGCCAACGCCGGGTTGTCGTCGATCCTGAGGTCCCTTCTGAACCACACAACAGTCCTCTCCGAACCCACCATGATCAGGGACCAATCGCACCCCAGCTCTCAATCCACCATGACCAGACCAAGAACAGCTACCACCACCGACTCAGAGAGCGCAAAATCCCCTCACAGGCATTTCATCGAGCACGTCCTCAACGAACCGCAACAGAAAGGCAAGCAGCGACGAGTCCGGACTCCGGACTCCGGACCAAACGACAAAGGCCGGATCTTGATAGCCGCCTCAGTCTAGAAAGCCCTGCAAGGGAGGAAGAAGATGAGCAAGGTCGCCGCCATAAAAATAGCCCCGGTACGCGACAAGATTC
>KE372708.1:200171-211506 GCA_000418225.1 Zizania latifolia | reverse complement strand
TGACACCATGTGAATGAGGTGCGTAAGGTTTGGAATCAATCAGCACAAGCATGATCCATGCCGGCCATGTATTGATATATCAGCTAGAGAGCCAATCAAGGCAGGTATAATGCATGCCATGTATCAGGCGATGGTGTACAAGGCAAGTGTACAAAATGGAAGGTGCTGAACAAGGAAAGTAAATATATATCCTTCTAACAAACAGGTTAGGATATTATAAGTCTTGACTATTAGTTTAATAATAGAATGTTATTATCACCCAAAACAAAATGGTTGATAGTAGCCGATAGTTAAATTATAACCCTGTCGACTATTAGTTTAGCAATGAAGGTTCTGTGACAATTTTAGCTAGTAACATATAGGGATCGAGCAACATGGCATATCAAGTGGGCCCGACATACCTGGTTCGAGCCATCAGGAAATTAAATATGCTCTAACCATGTTGTTTTGCGTTCTTGCCTATGGTTATATAGATTATGTACTTCTTTGAGCTGAATTGTATTTATGGCCGAATGGATAAGATGCCGGGCTCTAAACCAGAGGTTCTATAGTATTCACAGTTTATGTTTTTTTCAGCTGCGCTCCACCCTCTTCATATTCATAGTTTATTTTTTTTTTTGCAGCGCGCTCCACCTGCTTCCTCGCCACTCGTTTGCAATTTCAATCTGTTTGTTTGCAACTTGTTTTTAGGATTAATTTTATTATATTTTTCTAATAAAGTTTGTAAGTTATATATTGAATTATGGTATAAATTTAACAAGTATTTACCTAATTAAAAAATATTTTTACCGAATTACATATAGAATTCTGACGCGGCATATCCATTGATAAAATCTTAAATCCGCTATTGGTGACATGACCTCTGTTACCAAACCATGTAGAAATATAGAAATATCTCTCTAAATTTTATTTTTTTGAAAGACCATATAGAAATATATTCTCTCTATATAAAATACAACAAGTTTTAGATTTAGATACATGCATTAAAAATGTGGTAAAAATATTATATTATTATACTTGGGATGGGGAAGTGCGAGCCTAGGAAATATTAGATAGAGTAATGAGTAACTAAGTACAAAGATAGTATATACATTTTAAAAGTAAAAATTAGTATTTTTATATTTGAAATAAAATTTTGAACTCTAACTCTAATAGGTCGGAAATAATTTCAAATAAAAATAGATTATTTAAAAAGACTATGCTCAGACACCGCACCTCGAAAGATGGCAAGGCCGACGTGTTCGTGGAGATTAGTCTACACGGTCCGTAGTTGAGCATTTAACGGCCCATAGAAATGGCCCACCCTATGGTACAGGCCTCTTTGAAGTAGTCTAGTCAACCAGCCGGTTAAGCCCATTGTGGGTCTGAGAGGAAGCAGACTGGCCCAGTTTGTTCTCGGCTCAAATTTTACATGCATGGGCCGTCCTGAGGTAGAGAGCTCTCTTGGTTCAAAGCAGTGGGCAGCAGCTCAGAGCATCAAGCCATTAAGCCCTCTCCAATCCGGACCAAAATTATCGAAAAATTATTTTAAAGTTGTTTGTCAACTTTTTATTATTAAATTGATTTATTTGAACCCTCGTAACCCTTAATTGTATCCGTCTTCCGTCCACTGCAACCTCTTTCAAACGAACCCTAAGTCTCTCTCCACATTGACGATTTTATTCATCCAGCGGGAACGGCTACGAGAGACAAACTGACAGTTAAACAAAGCCACTTCCTTTTCTGCTTTGAAACTGGTTGAATGAGCTTTCCTACTGTTCTACATTTGTGAACTCCGTAGAATGTACAAAAATGTTCTTTCCCTCGTTAGACCGCTGATGACATTTGAACTACTTGCATTGACCCGGAGTTGGGTCACTGCCCAAGTCCCAAATATGGCTCCGTTCCACATGACCACTTTACTTGAGTTTTCGTCCTGGATGCTCCATTTACTGATGATTGATCAGTTGAAATAATTCCTTTCAAGCTACGTCGTAGCTTTGCAAACTGCAACTTTGTTACCATCTTATATATACGGATTTTACTAAACTCTGAGATAAAAGCCAGGCAGACTCATCATATCCACATTTCTACCCATGCTGCATGCATTCCACATTTCCACGTACTCATGAAAGCAGAGGTTCTCACTTCTCCCTCGTTCTTCTCAAGATATAAGACGCGCGCAGGTATCATAATATCCAAAAATTATAATTTTGATTAATAATTAGTATAATAATATATATGCATAGCGATATAAAAATAGTACTATCATATTTCTATTTAGATGTGCTTTAATAAGCAAGCCCATTGAGTAGCAGAGGCAGGGTGGCCTTTTGCACAGGGCTCCCAAAAATTTGGGCCCATAAATCCTAATTAGTATTAATTATATCATTTAATTTAGTTCTGGGCCAATTTAGTTATACAATTGCTAATGAGTTTTCCTTGTAATAATCAAGTGATTGTTTTTCTTTGCTAATTTTATTATGGAATCCATGTGCCCTCTCGATATTCCGAAGTATTTAAAACATTGTTTTACTAATGTTGTTCTTCATATCCAATTTAGTTCTTCAATTGCTAATGAGTTTTCCTTGTAATAATCAAGTGATTGTTTTTCTTTGCTAATTTTATTATGGAATCTATGTGCCCTCTCGATATTCCGAAGCATTTAAAACATTATTTTACTAATGTTGTTCTTCATATAAAATTTTCTTAACCATTTTTGTGACCGTCACATCTGTCAAAAAGCGTTTTTCTAAACTAAGTTGTTGAAGTCATGTTTTTGTTCTACAATTACACAAGAAAGACCCACAATAGTACTTAAAAATGATGTCTTGGAGAAGATTAAATATAAAGATATAATTGAAAATTGTATTCCATAAAATACTAATTGGATGATGCTAGCAGTAGAACACGAGGTCAGTTTACTGTTTTAGTACATCGTTTACTTTTTCAGCATTAATATTTGATATATTTCTAAGTATAATAAGAAATAACATCCTTTAAAGCTAATTATATAATTAAGTAAAAGTGTTTTTGTTATATGATTTTTTTAAATTTTAGGGCATATTTTATATTTTGTACCGGGCCTCAAATTCATATAGACGGCACTGTTTAATAAGATGTTGGTTTCACTATAAATAGTAACATATTTTGAAAACAAACAACCATCAGAATTTTATGTTAGAGACCGTTCCAAATCAAATCTCGTTTTGTATTTTGGAAGAGTGGAAGTAAAACAAAAACGACTCCCATTTCGTCGCCTCGAGCTCCAGTTTTCTCACGTACGTCAAAGGCCACAGTACTCTCCAAGATCCAAAATGCCGGAAAGCTAACTAGATTCTGCACTCACTCGGTAAGTAGTTTAAGAGCTAATCTTTTTCCACAGTTGGTAGCAGGAAAAAATCGTGGACGGTGTCGTCGCAATGGTCGTCATGGATGGACTTGAACTCCGTGGTGACAAGTGATGGTCAGATGACGATCGAATTGACGGTAACACATCGGACATTGGACATGTGAACATGTTGTGCATATGCGTTATGATATTGATGCAACCCCTACATTATATTTATATATATGCGAGTGTTCCAACTTTTATACTTTTTTTAAAAGACGAATTCTTGTTCGCATCGACGCGTAGTCAAATGGAAAGATCTTGCATCGTCGATAATTAGTAACCAAAATGTTAGTGACGCATACCAACTTGCACAGTTGTATGCCTAGAAGAGACGTGAGGTTAAGCTAGCAAAGGTTAGTGTGAACACGTGATCTTCTGCCGTAGCCGTTTTTTTTAATTCACTCGTGTACTTTGTTCTAGCCACTTGGACTGAGACTCTTTACGCGCATTATACGTACGAATAGTCGCTACACCAGAGTCATCCATATCATTATATTACAAGTCATAGAAATAAACACACCTCTATTAAGTTGTTAAACAGATACTTAAGATAAAGGCATCGATGACTTGCATCACATATAACAAATTATATGTAAATGTGATTACTTTACGCACATTATAGGTACGAATAGTTGCTACACCAGAATCATCCATATCATTACAAGTCATCTAAAATAACCACACCTCTAATGAGTTGTTAAACAGATCACTTGAGACGAAGGCATCGAGGATTATGCATTACATATAACATGAGATAGTTTTTTATATGTCGCTGAAGTTCGCCTATTTCCTTATATGCTACTCGATCTCTCATTTCTCATTGACATGTCGGTCCCGGAATCATATGTTAGTAAAAGAGCGAGTGACATATAAGAAAACATGCGAACTTCAGTGATATATAAGGAACTTTTTCTATAACGATTATATGTAATGGTGATTATTATGACTTATCATATATGTTCGTCTATGCACTACGAGAAACATGCGCTTTGCCAAGTGTCACAGGCACTCGGCGAGCCTAAATTCTGCTCGACGAAGGTTTCACCGAGTGTGGCACTCGGCGAAGAACACTCAGTGAACCTGCTATCGACAAATAAGGGTTCGTCGAATATTTTTTATCAAGCACTCGGCGAACCCTTCGCCGAGTGCCACGTCGGCTTCGTCGAGTGTCATAACCTAGATGTCTCAAAGTTTCTTTTAAATTAGTGGGTAAGCCTAAAAATAGACTCTAAAACATGAATATGATTTTTCTAGACAATTTGATTCATTATTTCATGTACTTGCAGTTCAAATTTAACATGTTTTAATTTAAATCCTAGAAACCCATTTAATTAACTAAAAATAGCAAACTGATCTAGAAAATTGCCAAATTTTTGCGTCGTATAAGATACGCTGAGTTTTGATTGTATAAATTTTTTAAGTTCAAACAAAGATTTAATCATCGATTTGCTTTCAAACATTACCCATTCCTACTCTAAACCTTAATTCCTCCTCGGAAAATCTCCGATTTCTAAACACCCTACATGACAACTTTTTTGAAATATTTTTAAATGTTTAGCACAGCATATACGTATCATATCATAACACCATGATAAGTATCATGTTTTTCAGACTTCAATTGATTTTTTTAGAATAAAAAAATCATTAAGCTCCTCGTTGCCGATCGAGTGTGGTAACCTAGATTTTTCAAAATTTCTTTATATTTACTAGTAAAGGACTAAAAATAGACTCAAGAACATGAATATGATTTTTCTACAAATTTTGGTTGATTATTTCATGCACTTGCAGTTTAAATTTGACATATTTCGATTTAAATCCTAGAAACACACTTAATGAATTAAAAATAGCAAACTGATCCAGAAAAATACAAACTTTTTACATGGAATAATATATGTTGCATTTTGAGTGTAAATTTTTTTAAGTTAAAACCATGATTTAAACTTCAATTAGGAGAAAAAGAACGTTTCACGTGAAATATGGACACTCCTTGGTTTGCCGAGTGTCCAGTACTGGCACTCGACAAACTTCAATTTTTCTCTGTCGCCGTCGCACGCCGTCAGCACCCAGAGTTGGCGACCATTTTTCATTGATTTTTTTTATGCATTGCCGAGTGCTCAATTCTTTGCTGAGTGTATAATCTTCTGGCACTCGGCAAAGATCATGTTCGCCGAGTGCTATCTGTTCGCTGAGTGTTTTTGTCTGGTACTCGGTGAACATATATCTTTGCCGAGTGTCTAAGGGAATACACTCGGTAAACCTAATGGTACTCGGTAAAGATCTGTTTTCCCGTAGTGATGGATGTTACTAAATAGAAATCTTGCTTTGGCTTTGGACTAAGCACTACTTGCGGTGCGTAATGACGCATTCCATTGCTGACATAGTATGCATATATAATGACGAATCTAATTTATTTCCTAATGCTCGCCCCATTTATAGCCTGGAAACAGTCGTCTTTACTAATCAAACATTAACGACTTCAAAATTTAAAATTCATCGGTGACTATAAATAAATTCACTTGATTAGATTTTTTCCAACTTACGTCAATAATGCTATATATTCATTCAATTATTTATAAATCTGTGCTGGTATAAAATTAGCAGTGTACGTTGGTACAGCTCAATCACCCCTGATTAGTAAGGATCCATTTGTCACATCTCTATGAGAAAAGTGATACGAGAAACAGAACGGCAAACAAAAGAATTCTAACACTAGCTCAGATATCCATACTAATCTAAAGTTTGTATAATAAAATAATTTAAATATTTATTTTTAGCCTAAAATAGCTTTAACTAAATACATTTAATACACCAAGTCTCTAGATCATTTTTAGATCCATGTTTGACCAACTTAAAAAAAACTTTAAACCTGAAGTTATAACAAACAAGCCTAAATATTGTAAAACGGATGGAGTAATGATATTGTGTGTTATGGCACGAGGGTTATCGGGATATGACCCCGGGTACTCTCTGAGTGTATTCATGTTGATCAGACAGAAGATGAGATCAGAAAGACAGAGCGTTAAATATGACCTGGAAGGGGTCGGACCAACACGCATCCCGAATGCAGTCAGTCAAAGGGAGGGTTCTCGACCGCCAAGACTCGGGAGGACGCCCGACCATCAGGACTCGGGAGGACGCTCGACCATCAGGACTCGGGAGGATGCCCGACCACCAGAACTCGGGAGATCCGTTCAACAGTCGGTCCACCTCATCAATGACAATAAACTCTAGGGCGTAACAGTCAAATCAATATAGCGAATAACGCTGTATTTATTAGCCCACGATCCCAGATAATTTAAACCAAAATAAAGAGGATTAATGGGGCTGTTAAGGCCTAAGCGGTAACCCCCCGATCCCTGTAATATATAAAGGGGCTGGGGGTACCTCTTACAGAGGTCTTTTTAGACATACGCGCACTCGCATAAGATCCCTTTCAGGTTCTTTTGCTCATATTCAAACACACAGGACTAGGGTTATTATTCTCAGAGAGACCCGAACCTGTCTAAAAATCTCTGTCTCTTATTATTGTGAGGCAACCATTGAATCACGATCACAATCTTCCCCATACACCTACACAAATCATATTCGTGGGTAACCCCATAGGATACTGTTGTTCTTACGCAATGACAGTTAGCGTGCTAGGTAGGGGTGGATTTTGTGTAATTCTTTTTCAATCGGATTCAATGGCCATTATTTATAAGGTAAACACCAAGGTTTCTGTCAGTGCTGTCATCACCCTCGAGAGCCTCATCTTTGTTGGTGATTCCATGCGCCAACTTGTCCTCTCCAATGCCTCTATCGGCCAAGCGAGGACTTTGCGCACACTCCCTGTGCACCCTGCCGCTAGGAGCGCGGCGTGCCACCATGCCAAAATGGCTTCAGCACATAAGCGTGCAGCTCCGTTGACTATGCGTCACCCCGTCTCTAACAACTCCTCCGTCTACTTCGTCATCTTCGCTAATTCAGGCGGACGCACGGTTCGAGGATGCCAATTCACAGAGGTCGTCTCGACGCAGACCGGAAGGCAGGGCACGACAGTCGCCCAAATGCTTCCTCCAGCAAAGGCTGTCATGATGATGACGGCCACCGTATATGACGACGAGCACACCCCCAACTCCGCCGAGTCCAGCAATCACTGGCGAGAGCACCGGAGGCGCAATGCCTCCCGCTCACTTCGTCGAGGGAGAGCTCAAGCTGCCGGAACCTCACGACATGACACGCAAGAAGCCTATACGATGGACTTTGAAGGTCATGCCGTATATCGTACTCCTACGGCAAACCTAGTTGCCATCGAGAAGGCACTATCTGCCCTCCCGGATACACCCGAGCTCTAGAGGGCTCGGGCTATGACACAGGCTGTTGCCGCGTAACTCATCGAGGCGGTGCCGTCTGCGGTAGTCAGAAATCCTGATTACCTTTAGCTGGGACGACCAATAGATGGACGTCCCTAAGCCGGGTCGATTCCCACTAGTGGTCGACCCAGTGATCCTGAAGGTGCGTCTCAAGAGGGTGCTAATTGATGGTGATAGCGTCCTTGATGTCCTGTTCAAGGGAACTCTCTCTGCACTCAGCATCGACGAGTCGGTGCTTCAGAAGATGGACACGTCTTTTTACGGGATTGTCCCGGGGAAGGCCTCCAGTCCACTTTGCACAATCACTTTGCCGGTGACGTTTGGCACTCAGGACAATTTCAGGACGGAGCACGTCAAATTCTATGTCGCTGACTTTGAGACTGCCTATCACGCCATGCTTGGTAGGCCCTCCCTCGCCAAGTTCATGGTGGTGCCCCACTATACATACCTGGTCCTCAAAGTTCTAGGACTAGTGGGGGCTTTTTTTGTTAACAGAGATGTCACCACCTCCCACGCCTGCGAGCAGGAGAGCCTCGCCTTGGGAGAAGCGTGCATATTTCTGTCTGGATGGAAGAGACTGTCCAGGCAGCCAAGACCACGCCGACCGCCGACGTCGACATCCCGACTGTCGCGCCATCAACATCGGGCATATCGCCATCGTTAGCTGAGTACAAGAGTATTCAGCTCTCAGACGCTGACCCCTCCAAAACGGCGCTTATCGGGACAACGCTAGATCCTAAATAGGAAAGCGCACTCATTAGCTTCCTCTGTGCCAACATCGACATATTCACCTGGCACCCCTCCGACATGCCGGGCGTACCAAGGGAGCTGATCGAGCATGAACTCTATGTCTTTCCGACCGCCAAGCCGGTAAAGCAAAAGATGCGTCAATTTGCCCAGGAGCGTAAAGAGGCCTTCAAGGAGGAGGTCACCCGCCTGCTAGCAGCCAAGTTTATGAAAGAGATGTATCATCTCGACTGGGTAGCAAACCAAGTCCTTATAAAAAAGAAAAATAGAAAATAGAGAATGTGCATTGACTACACTGATCTCAATAAGTGATATCCAAAAGATCCTTTTCCACTGCCGCACATTGATCAAGTTGTTGACTCCACAGTCGGCTGTTCCCTTCTTTGCTTTCTAGATTACTATTTCGGCTATCATTAAATCAGTCTTAAGAAAGAAGATCAAGAGAAGACATCGTTTATCACTCTATTCGGCGCCTATTGTTATACATCAATGCTCTTCGGGCTCAAGAATGCCTTGGCTATATATCAACGCGCCATACAACGTTGTCTCGCTGACTAGATTGGACGCAACGTGGAAGCCTATATGGACGATGTCGTTATCAAGTCAAGGAATCCAAAAGATTTAATTCCCGACCTTCAAGAGACTGTAGACAATCTCCGCAAATTCCAATGAAGGCTCAACCCAGACAAATGCATATTCGGGGTGCCGACGGGGAAGCTGCTTGGTTTTGTTGTCAGTAGTCGGGGAATTGAAGCCAATCCAGAGAATATATCAGCGATCATCAACATGACAAGCCAACCAGTGTGAAGAATATTTTGATGGAATTGTGCCCAAGAAAATTCTGGGGGAACCAGAAGTTCTCGTTGTAGCCGGAAATTCCTGGTTCTAGAGCATCCGAAAGTTTTGGTAGGACCAGAAGTTTTGGGTCAATCCCAGTGTTTGATTTTCTAGACGAACCGAAAGTTCCAGTTGGAGCCAGAAGTTCCGGGTTCTGTACGAACCAGAAGTTCCAGTTGGACAAAGTTTCGGGTTAAGAATTAATTCGATACAGAAGATCTATTTCGAAAGTTCCGGATGGGAACCTGAAGTTCTAGTGGCCAGAAGTTCCGGCTATAGCCGGAAGTTCTGGACCGCGCGAACAGATTAGATCTGTTGGGCTTTAATGCAGATTAAAGGCCCATGTTGGTGCACTATATAAAGAGGAGTGGGGCTAGCCCGCGGAGGCTGCTGTTGATTGTTACTTCACCCTAACCCTAGCCGCCATCCTCTCTCTCTCCTCGATCACAAGGGTTGTGGTTGATCTCTTCTCGATCTCGCAAGCGGTGCTAGCATGCCAGAGCGAGATGATTCCTTTCCTGTACGTGTGGATACCGTAGAGGCACCGTTGCTGCATCGGTGCTCGTCTTCATCCCGTGGAGTTCACCAGATCATCGGATCACGTCATCTTCATCGCCGAATCGATGAACGAACGAATGGAATTGTGAGGGGTAGCTCGAGGACGCGCTTCATCGACTCTACTTCCGCTGCCCGAGCGCGTCTCGAGGCTCAAGGTAACGATCCATGATCTCATTACACGCATGGTTCCTGGGCTAACGGGGTAAAATTTTCAAATTAAGCGCTAGCGTAGCCTCCCCAATAACCCAACAGTGGTATCAGAGCCTACGTGCGTAGTATTCGATCTTGATCGATCACATATGGTGATATGTGATGGAAATAGATTGGATCTATTATTTTTTTCATCGGATTTCTGGAAGTTCTGGTTGGACCGGAAGTTCCGGGTCCGGAAGTTCCGGTTGGACCAGAAGTTTCGGACAGAAATAAATTTCGTACAGAAGGTTATTTTCGGAAGTTCCAGGTGTGACTCGAAACTTCCGGGCCAAAAATAAATTTGAGTCAGAAGGTTAATTTCGGAAGTTCCGGCCCTGAGTCAGAAGTTCCAGTGCCTTCGACTGGAAGTTCCAGCTGAGCTGGAAGTTCCGGGTCTGTTTTTAAGTTGCGCATAGTCTCCGCCTAACTTATTTTTGCAGAGAATGTTGTGACCGGTATGGCCTTGCAAAGTATATGATACGCGCTTGTAATAACATGGCCTGCATGTCATGGTTGATTGCAGCCCAAGGCTGTTCAAATGTTGTACGACCTGCGCGTCGACATGTGATGCTTCAGCTCATGTAATTAGTATAGCGCTATTAGTTGTAATAGGCTGATACAGGTTCATGGAGGTCTGAAGCGGTATGACTCAATGGACAGGAACCATGGAGATGGAGATCACCATGTGAAGGGGCCGTACTCAGTCACAATCAATATGATTGCCTGCGATGTTTACGTAAGTTCATGTCATACTATTCTTTTATGTTGCGCGTGCGGTAGGTATCGTTACCCTGATAGAATAGTTTCCCTTAGAAAATTAAGTATTGATGCTTCTTCCAATAACTGCACCTACTAAGGTTGTGATCACTGTATGGTGAGTCTGCCAAAGCAAGGTGCCATCTTTTATCTCAATCAGTTAGGGTGGTGTCGGACATCACATGCATAGTATTGGTTGACTTAACAAAGCTATCAAAATGGTTTTGGGCTTTGGGGCATGGAGTTGGGCGTCGGGCATAGGATGTCACCCCAACGAACAAGAGTCACATAGGATGTGATTAGCAAGGTGTTGGTTACCTATGTCACTAATCTTCTAGCAGTGATGCCAAAGCTCACTAGGAGTTAGTCGACAATGGATCTTGTCTCACAATGTGTCGTTAGAGGGAAAGCGATCATTTTTCATATTGTGGTATATCTTTTATTTGATAGAAGATCAACATAGCAAGTGCTAAACCTTGTATTTTGTTGTAGATCATGGCACCTACTGCGAAGAACACTT
>KE372708.1:150999-164007 GCA_000418225.1 Zizania latifolia | reverse complement strand
TTTGGGACTTCGTAAAGGCAAAGCGATGTGAATATTGCCGCAGTATTTCTCTAGGTTGCTGCTTCACTTAGAACAGGCTCCCGATTGACATGGGCGCCACGAAAGTCCCCTAAAAATTATTTGTAAATTTCTTTCGCAGGTGCTCCCATGACCTTACAGAGCCAGGCTTTAGGGACCAAAACCACCGAAGGGCTATGCCTTTGAGGGGCAAAGGGAAGTACTTCGCCATGGTATCTTTTTCGCCTCCGCTAGCTTCGATGGCGAGGGCGTAGGAGCGGGCGAACTCATCGAGGTCCAAATCTCTGGAGTATTTGGGCAACTTCACAGCTAGGAACTTTGAGTGGAAGCGCACCATCTGCAAGCCTGGGTGCAGCGGTGAACCCTCGTCGAAAGAGGCATTCTGCCTCCACTCTTGGGGCTCCTGCTCGCCGTGGTCGCTCACAGTGTTGATGGTCGGCGGCCTCAGAGGGTCTTTAGGGATGTGGACCTGGCTGGCCATATTTTGCTACCACCTAATGACTTCGGCCTTCAGCAAGGCCAGCTCGGAGGCCTGCGCGTCGTTAGAGGCTCCGCTTCCCCCGAAGTCTGGCCCTGGGTCTTGCAATCGGACGTAGTCGGTCTGCAGCACCCTCGAGGGCGACGGAGGGTCCGTGCGCTGAGGCCCCGTTGCCCCTGATGGAGCGGGCGCAAGGGGTGCCGCAGCTGGGCCTCCATGCCTGGAAACGTTAGCCGAAGAGGGGACCGAGGTGTGCTCCTCGGTCCTTGGAAGGGTGTCGACCACCGGGAGGTTAGTGGTGTGCCCTGCAACCTCCGGGGGACATTTGCATCGCGGAGGTCTGTGGGGAGCTCCGTAGCCCTCGAACCTGAGCCTGGCAGGTCCTGCGCGCTCGACTCAGGAGGGGAGCCCTCCGGGCGCAGTGAAGTCTACGCTACTCGGGGGGACCTCCGAGTGGGAGTTGTGCTCTTGCTTTTCTTCGGAGGCATGACTCGAAGACCAGAGGTAGAGAGGCTAGTTTAGAACTAGGATCTCCATGGACGCCGCCAACTGTTGGCGTAAAGGGATTTATAGTAATAGGTTCGTTTTAGCCTTCAAGGGCTATTACTTGCAAGATGAGTTTATACTGGTTCAGGCCTTCGAAGTAGATAAAAACCTTACGTCCAATTCATAGTGTTATCTGAGATTACCACTTTTTATCCTCGTTACAGTAGAAAGGCCGGTATTTATAGGCAAAACGCAATAGGATAATACTAATTTATCCTCTAGTTGCAACCGTCATTGTTGACTTTATACGCAAGACCTCGTAGGAGCAAAATAGTAATCCCTAGTGTGAATACACTTAGAAAGCAAATGTCTTGTTAGACATTGCAACGGCCCCACGAAGTGGGACGCAGCCGAAGGGGAGGCTGCCCTTCAAGACCCTTTGCATAACCGTTCGGTCTCCAGAGTGCCTTCGCCGGGCAACCCTTGACCTTCGAAGCTCTGAGTGCTGTGCTTTTAGATTCGAAGTACCCTGTCAGACAAAATACTTGGTCTACAAGCATGATGAGATTGTTTTCCCCCAACACTAACTAAATAACAGAACGAGTCTTCAGGTCTTATGCCAAGATTAGTTACTTCTCTACTGCTATTTATTCATCGGCATATATCATCTTTCAATCTCTATATGAGTCTTCAGGTTTCTACAGAAATATCCAAAACTATGATAACCGGTTAGTGTAGAAACCAACCGCGACACGGGCAGCAGACATGGGCATTCCCAACTATTGGGGATACGACCCCGGGGTACTCTCTGAGGACATTTATGGTGATCAGACAGAAGACGGGGTCGGAAGAACAGAGCATTAATTACGACCTGAAAGGGGTGCCGACCACCAGGACTTAGATGGACACCCGACTATCAGGACTCAGAGGCCTCGCTCAACAGTCGGCCGCCCTCATTAATAGCAATAAACTCCAGGGCATAACAGCCATATTAATATAGCGCATAACCGCTGTATTCATAAGCCCACGATCTCAGGTGATTTAAACCAATTAAAAATGGATTAATGGGGCCGATTAACCCCTAAACTGTAACCCCCGATCCCTATAGTATATAAAGGGATTGGGGGCACCCTTTACAGGGGTCGTTTTGTAAAACAAACACACATACAAGCACACAGGATTATAGCTATTATCCTCCGGGAGACCTAAACCTGTCTAAAATCTCATGTCTCTCATTATTCGTGAGATAACCATTGAATTTCGATCACAGTATTCCCCTTACACCTACACAAATCCAGTCCTCGGGTATCCCCAAGGATATTGTTGTTCTTACACAACGACAATTGGCGGGCCAGGTAGGGGAAGGTTCTGTGAAAATTTATTTTCGGGTTCAATGGCTGTTGTTTCCAAGGTGAACACTCAGGTCCCCGTCGGCGCTGTCATCACCTTCGGGAGCCTTACCTCTGTTGGTGATCCCATGCGCTAATTGGTCCTCTCCAATGCCTCTGTTCGCTAGGCGAGGACCCCGTGCACTCCTATTGTGTGCCCTGCTGCTCGGAGCACGGCGTGCGGCCATGTCAAGGTGGCTTCAGTACCCGCTAAGGGTACAGCTTCGTCAACCCTGTGTCGACCCATCTCTATCGACTCCCCCGCTGACTACATCATCCTCGCTAACGATGGCGGTCACACCGTCTACCGACGAAAATTCGTGGAGGTCGCCCCGAAGTGGGCCAAGAAGCAGGGCGCTACAGTCGCCCCTACGCCTCACTCCCTGGGCACTGTCATGATGATGACGGCGGTCGTCTCCGATGATGAACTCATCACCAACTCCGTTGAGTCTAGCAATCACCGGTGGGAGCGTCAGAGGTACAATGCTTCCCGCTCACTCCGTAGGGGGAGAGCTCAAGCGGCCGGTACCTCTCAGGAGGCTTACATGGTGGACTTTGAAGGTCACATCGTGTACCGTACTCCTACGGCGAACCTAGTCGCCATTGAGAGGGCACTTTCTACCCTCCCTAACACACCTGAGCTCCAAAGAGCCTGTGCTATGACACATGCTGCTGCTGCCCAACTCACCGAGGCGACACCATCTGCGCGATCGTGATCCGTCGACTGCAATGCTACTTCCCGACCGTCCAGTCGGTCACGACACTCCTGACCAAGCGATCACCAGGGGAGCTCTTTCTCAGGTGATGCCTGAGAAATCATCGACTAGGCGCGTGACGCGCGCAATATTATCTCACGCCACCGCGGATGGCGCGAGCGTAGCGAGCTTCCTCGCCGAGAGCGCTTTGATCGGAGCTATGGAACACCAGGGGTTAGCCATCACAATAACGTTGATTCTCATCACAACGGCTTTCCCGTCTTCATCAAGTGGCTTCGCCTGGTGGTATGGCCGAGAGGCTTTCGCCCATCAGAGATCGAGCCCTACAACAGCAAGACCGATCCCTCCCAATGGTTGCGGCTGTACTATATGTCCATCCGAGCAGCGAGAGGAGACCATAATGTCATGGCCAATTATCTTCCCGTCATGCTATCACCAGCCGCCATCAGCTGGCTAGCTGGCCTCCCGGAGAACTCCATCAACTCCTAGAGCTAATTGTGCGATGTTTTCATCGCCAACTATCAAGGAACCTGATAAAGGCTGACCTCTCAGCACGACTTGAGCCAGATACGCTAGAAAAATGACGAGTCCCTTCGGGACTACATCCGTCGCTTCTCCAAGTGGCGAAACACCGTCGCTAGCATCTCTGACGCTGACGTTATGTCTATTTTTCAGGATGGACTAAGAAAGCCATCGGAATTATTTCGCCATTTGGTGATGAACGAACCCGCGACGCCAGGCGAGATGATCACCGTCGCCGAGCAGTTCGCCAACGCCGAGGACGCCGAGAAGGAGCAGATGCACCGAAGCACTCGAGAGTCCCGCAAGGACAAGAAACGCTCAAATGATCATCGCCGATCGCTGAGGTGTGATGATCACGACAAACCAGAGTCCTCCCAATCAAAAGATCGAAAGAGGAAATCTGAGCACGTCATGGTTACCGAGGAGAAACCTCAATCTCGGGGACGGGAGAACTCGGTGATGCAAGAAATGCTGGATAAGCCCTGCATTTTCCATCCCAATAGCAACCACACCACTCGCCGATGCTACCAGCTGCAAAACCAAATGGTTAAAGAGGCAGAAGAAAATTCTTGACAAGATAAGCGTCGTCGGGATGATAAAAAGAAGATGACTCATCGAAAAGACAAAGACACTGACCCCCCGGCTGAAAATGACTTCCAAGAGCCCTCTCGGACGGTCTCGATGATCTTCGGCGAAGCGGTTGCGGTGGAGTCCAAGTACCAGCAAAAGCTGCTCACCCGTCGCGTGAACACCATCAGCGATAGGGTGATCGAGAGCCTACGATGGTCGGAGATCCTAATCACCTTTAACCGAGATGACTAGTGGACGGACGTACCCAAGCCGGGTCGGTTCCCATTGGTGGTCCATCCGGTAATTTTAAAGGTGTGCCTCAAGAGGGTGCTAATCGATGGTGGGAGCGGCCTTGATGTCTTATTCAAGGGAACTCTTTCTGCGCTCGTCATTAATGAGTTGGCGCTCCAGAAGACGGACATGCCTTTTTACGGTATTGTCCCGGGAAAGGGCTCAATACCACTCGGCATGCTCACTCTGCCGGTAACATTTGGTACTCGAGACAATTTAAGGACTGATCACATTAAATTTTATGTTGCAGACTTCGAGACTGCCTACCACGCGGTGCTGGGTAGACCCTCTCTCACTAAATTCATGGCAGTACCCCACTATACGTACCTGGTTCTTAAATTATCAGGGCCGTCAGGAGCCTTTTCTGTCAAGGGAGATGTCACCACCTCTCACCCTTATGAGTAGGACAACCTCGCCTTAGGAGAAGCAGTGGATATCTCCGTCTAGATGGAAGAGACGGTCCAGGTAGCCAAGACTGCACCAATCGCCGACCTCGATATCCTGACCGCCATACCATCGACTTCAGGCTTGACACCCTCGCCAGCTGAGTACAAAAGTATTAAGCTCTCCGACGCCGACCCCTCCAAAATAGCTCTCATCGAGACAGTGCTAGATCCTAAATAGGAAAGCGCTCTCGTCAGCTTCCTCCACGCCAACATCGACATTTTCGCCTGGCAACCATCTGACATGCCGGGCGTACTAAGGGAGCTGATCAAGCATGAACTACATGTCTTTCCGACCGCTAAGCCGGTCAAACAGAAGATGGGTCGATTCGCCCAAGAACACAAGGAGGCCATCAAGGAGGAAATCACCCGACTGTTAGCAGCTTGGTTTATCGAAAAAATGTATCATTCCGACTGGATAGCAACCCCGGTCCTTGTAAAAAAGAAAAATGGGAAATGGAGGATGTGCATTGACTATACTGATCTCAATAGGCGATGCCCTAAAGACCCCTTTCCATTGCCGTGCATCGACCAAGTGGTCGACTCTACAGCCGGCTATTCACTTCTCTGCTTCCTAGATTGCTATTCGGGCTATCATCAAATCAGCCTTAAAGAAGAAGACCAAAAAAAGACGTCGTTCATTACTCCATTTGGCGCATATTGTTATACATCAATGCCTTTCGGACTCAAGAATGCCAGAGCTACATATCAACACGCCATACAGCGTTGCCTCACCGACCATATTGGCCGCAATGTGGAGGCTTATGTGGATGATGTCGTCATCAAGTCAAGACATCCAGAAGATTTAATTTCTGACCTTTAAAAGATTGTAGATAATCTCCGCAAATTTCGATGGCAGCTCAACCCGAATAAATATGTATTCAGGGTGCCAACTAGGAAGCTGCTTGGATTCATTGTCAGCAGTCGAGAAATTAAAGCCAATCCAGAGAAGATCTCGGCAATCGTCAACATGGCTAAGCCAACCAGCGTAAAAAATATTCAACGCCTTACGGGTTGCATGACAGCACTTGGGCGTTTCATCTCAAGACTTGGTGAGCGGGGAATGCCATTCTTTAAATTATTAAAAAAGAGGGTAATTTCAAATGGACTCTAGAAGCAGACCAGGCGTTCGCCGACCTCAAAAAATTTATCTCCACACCACCTGTTCTGGTTGCACCGACCCCTAAAGAAAGTTTACTCCTCTACATCTCCGCCACTACACGTGTGGTCAGCTCCACCTTGATTGTTGAGCGCCCGGAGGATGGTCACGCCTACCCGGTCCAACGACCGGTGTATTTCATCTCAAAAATACTCGGACCATCAAAAGTCTGTTATCCACAAATTTAAAAGCTCCTCTATGCTGTGCTACTCACCGCTTGGAAGCTTAAACATTATTTTTAGGTGCACTCGGTAGATGTCATTACTGAATTTTCTCTTGGCGATATTCTTCGTAATCGGGACGCCACTGGTCGGATTGTCAAGTGGGCCATTGAGCTGGGTGAATATACAATTGATTTCAAGCCTCGCACGGCCATCAAGTCTCAGGCTCTCTTCGATTTCATTGTCGAGTGGACTGAGATTCAAATCCCGCCGACTGCCGAGACCCCGGAGCATTGGGTCATATATTTTGATGGCTCCCTTAGCATTGATGGAGTAGGAGCTGAGGTACTTCTGATCTCTCCTCAAGGCGAACGCCTGAAGTATGTTCTTCAACTTCTCTTTATGGCGTCCAACAATGCAGCCGAGTATGAAGCACTCGTTAATGGCTTCTGAATTACCATTTCTCTTGGAGTTCGACGCCTAATGGTTTATGGCGATTCAAAGTTAATCATCAGCCAAGTCAATAAAGACTGGTCATGTACCAGCGACAAGATGAATGCATACTGCACGGAGGTCCGCAAGTTAGAAGGAAAATTCTATAGCCTCGAGTTCCATCATGTCCCCAGGGACGATAACTCGGCCGCCGACCTCCTCGCCAAGCTGGGATCTTCTAGAGCGCCAGTACCGAGCGGAGTCTTTTTCCAAGAACTCTACAAATCGTCGGTTCAAGCTGAAGAAGCGCCACCATTGGAGCCCAAAGAAGCGCCTTCTATTTTGGTTATCACCGATGATATTGACGATTGACGATAGCCTCTTATCGACTTCATCCTAACTGCCAAAGCTCCTGAAGATAAAGATCTGGCTATTTGTCTCGCTCGAAGGAGCAAGCAATATGCTGTTGTGGGAACTGAACTATATAAGAGGATCGCCTCAACCCGAGTGCTCATGAAGTGTGTTACCCGATCGTAAGGGTCGAAAATCCTTAAAGAAGTGCACTCGAGCTTGTGTGGGAATCATGCTGGTGCCCGCACTCTGGTCGGCAAAGCTTTTCGGTCTGGTTTTTATTGGCCAACTGTCAATGAAGATGTCAAGCTGCTGGTCAGGAGTTGTCAAGGATGCTCATTTTTTGCCAAACAACACCATTTCCTTGCTCAAGCTCTCCAAACCATCCCACTCTCATAGCCATTTGTATGCTGGGGGCTTGACATGGTTAGACCATTCTAAAAGGCCCCGCAGGGATATGATCATCTTTTTGTTACGATTGATAAGTTCACAAAGTAGATTGAGGTTATGCCTCTCCGCACTAGCACAGCCAAGAAAGCCGCAGAATTTATCTAAGGTATTTGCTATCGATATGGTGTTCCTAACTAGATCATCACCAACCTTGGCAACCAGTTCACCGAAAATGATTTCTAGGAATTTTGTGAAGACCGGTGCATTCAAGTAAAATATGCTTTTGTGGCTCACCCGAGAGCAAATGGCCAATGTGAATGAGTCAATGGCATGATACTCCAAGGGTTGAAAGCCAGAGTTTTCAATCCCCTCAATAAATATGGCAGTCGTTGGATGAAGGAATTGCCAGCAGTACTTTGGGGCCTTCGCACTCAGTCTAGCCAAGCAACCGGTCGGACTCTATTTTTTCTAGTATATGAGTCGGAAGCTATTTTGCCAGTGGATATGCTCCATAAATCCCCAAGAATTCAACATTATGATGAAGGTGTCACCGAGCAAACAAGACAAGAAGACATTGATAGCCTCGAAGAAGCTCGATTGGCTGCAGCCATCTAATCCGATCGGTACCAGCAAGTATTGCGCCGTTATCACGATCATAATATGCGCGATCGGTCATTCCAAGTCGGTGACCTGGTCTTACGCTGAGTACAATCTGTAGTCGGCGTCCACAAACTTTCTGCTCCATGGAAAGGTCCATTCATCATAGCAGAAGTTATCCGACCAGGTTCATAACGATTGATGCGTGAAGACGGACAACGCCTGCCTAATTCTTGGAATATTGAGCATCTCCATCATTTTTACCCATGATATTATAAGCTATATATTCTTATCTTGGGTTAATAAAGATGTTCGTCGTTTTTAATTCTAGATCGATCGACGCCAGCCAAGTCTATAGCTACTAGCTAGTTGGGCTGGTTCGATCCATCGCCCTCCCCTGGTACAGATCGATCGTTTTCGCCATAAATTGCCTTGCCCTGGCCCGTGCATGCATATATGCCGGAGCACAAAAGACCGGGACGCATGGGAACCTGCCGGTAGGAAGTTGCTTAATTACTTGCGTACTGGATTTAGTCGTACCCCGTCCAATGCTAGAGTGCAGTGAAGTGAACCGTCTCACTTTCTCCTTTAGCTGACAGCAATACATATCTTGCAGCTAGCTAGCACGGGAGTTGTCAGTGTCAGTATCAGCGTCACACTCTCAACAACGACAGCTTTGCAGCTTAGATTCTCGTCTCTGGAAATCATAAGGTATTTTTTAGGCACGTCTTGTAAGAATTATGCAATTTAGAGGGCCTCATACACCATACAGCGGTTGAGCCAACAATCAAACATGAGTGGAACCAACTTATAAATATTGACAATAATAACTACTGATCATAGCATATGTTTTAAAAGAATATAAATATCTTATGTACTAATTAGCTCCAATGTATAATAGTAACAGATAATATAGCATGTGTTCAATAATAGAAAAGAACTGCATTTCCATTAATTTGGATTTAAATCCAAATTCACGAAAACCGATTAGATCATAATTTTTCTCCGAGGTTCCTGATCACCACCGATCGGATTTATTGCTGTTTCAGCAAAGGCTAGAAGACTGGGAGGCTCCAGGCACATCGGCGCGTCGCGCGGCGTGTGGCACAGCTTGCAGGGGGTGGGGGTGGGGGTGGGGGAGGCGCTAGGTTAATTTCTCTAGTTTTGCCCTTGCCCTTGTACTCTCCTATAAAAAAACTTAACTTTTAAATAATATTGATAAATTCATGATTATAGTTAAAATGACTATAATTAATAAGAAAATATTATTATAAATGGATAAATAATGAGTTTGAAGGAATAAAATTTTTTAATTTATAAACCAATGGTAATTAAAAAGATATAAATAAAGTCTTTTTTATGAATTTAAAGATAATATGAATATGTTTTTATAACGAGGGAGGTATATTGGAAATGAAGAACACTTGTGCTACAGTAGCTAGTGCCATCTCGTTATCACACTGTTATAGTATGTACTAGTCGCAGCTAGGCCACTCGCCAACACAATTTATCCTTTTCAATCGATCGAAATTCCAAGGGAACTGTAGAGAGCTGGACATCATCATTCATCTCTCCTGGGATTTGGATTGAAGTGTTCGCTGACACCTCGACGGCGGCGGCGGCGGCGACGTCGCCGCATGCATGTACCAAGCAAAGCAAATAAAGCTCGGCGATTCGAGGCGACTTCTTAGAAGTTAGACCAAATTCTGAAAAATCCCTTGTTTGAATCGATCTGTCTGTCCATAGACCTCGTCCAAAATTTCCACATGATGATCAGAGATCAGAGACCAGAGAGAAAAGTCGATCGTTTAATTTAAATTTCAAATTAAACCACAGTGGCTGATGACTGAGCCCTTCACACGATATGATAAACATTAGCAGAACAAGATGCAATGCACTTTCTGGATTCGGCGCTTGCTTGAACATTAATTATTCTTCCAGAGAGAGAAAGAGAGAAGCTAATTGCGACTCTTGGGCTTCCTTTTCAGGTAGCTTTTTATCCTAATCCTTTGATCAACAAGCGCTTCATCTCAGTCTATGGTAGAAGTAACGGCGCGTTCAAACTACACCACCATTGAACTGGTCGATTATTATGCCAATTAATTAGTCATCCCCGAAAGAGGAGAACGTGCAGAAATGGTCTAAAGTTGTTACAATGTTGGCTAGCTTAGTTATCAATCAGATAGCGTACGTTAATCGTAGTGCATGTCATTGTATACCGTATAGTATATATGCTAACTATATATTGCTAAGCAATCTAAAACCTAGTGGACAAATCACAAATGGTAATCCTTATCTTCACTGGACGTTTGCTACGTGTAAACACACCTAGACGTCACTCCCTCCATTGATGAGTATATATACGATGTTTTATGTGCAGTTAAAATATAACTTCGAAAACGAGTTTCTTTACGACGATGTGTTCATCAAAATTAGAAAGACTACTATAGTATGGAAATAAAAAACACAAGTAACAAGCTATGTACTTCAATCTAAAATTGCTAATACAAAAAACATTTTGCCATGTTTTGGTGTTCAAGAGAACAATATTATTCTTGTTGGTAAATAGTGAGAATAAAGTAGTTACCTTGAGGTAGGCAGCCAAGAAGAAAACAATGTAGGTGGTACTTGTTTTCCATTCCCTAAAAAGTTAGGGTAAAAGTTAAATTTTAAACCTAGTTTTAAAGACTATATTAGGGTTTGTTCACATTTTTACAGTTTTGTTTTTAGAACAATTAAAAATATAAATATAAAAAAATTTATCCTATAATTGTTATTACAAATAAGTAGAGTTCCTCTATTTTAGAAAAAAGAAACCAGTACCAATACAGAACCCTCCGTTAGAGTCCTTAGTCTAGTTTGAATTGATGTCCTACAAAATTTGGCAGTGCCAAAGTTGTTTGAGAAATTTTTGGCACTATCAAAATTTTAGTATGGCACAGTCGAAAAGTAGTTTTGGTTTTATGCCAACAAAATAAAAATGCATGAGTAGCACAAAAAATTTTGTAGCAAAAATATAAATTAAAAGCGTATTTTAGGTGCTGAGTAGCAATCCAAACTAACCCCTTGTACCATGGTATTTGGCAGGAAAGGCAAGCCTTCCAGGTTTTTGGTAGGATCATGTGCGCACAACCAAATCAACGTAAGGTTTTACTGAGAAATATTCAGGTTTGCCGTTGTATAGACCGTGCATATCTATCTGTGGTCCTTGCAACACAAAGTGTTTAGCTAGTTGTCAGTTGTCAGCAATCTGGACCAACCGGTCTGTAACCAAACACTAGTTTCAACGGGCCGACACCGGAGGATTACATCGCTGCCTGCATCCACCGCACGCGCCCATTCATGCCTGTACCCTACAAAGTACTTGTGGCTACAAACAAATCCCCCGCAATAAAAAATGAACGAAACTATACGTCTATACACGGACTCGACGACGACGAGAGGCGACGACGGCGACAAGGAGGGGCGGGAACTAAAGCAGAGCGGTCCGTAAATATCTAGCTGAATAATGTGTGTTTTTTACTTATATATATTAGTTTATTTTTATATTATATGTCTGTTAAATTTTATAATTATTTTTTAGCTGAATAATCTATTTTTTATTTATGTATATTAGTTTATTTTTATATTACATATCAATAATTTTATAATTTGAGAAAAAAATTAAATTATCTAGGGAGATAGAGATTTTAGGACAACATCAGTCAAGAACATATTAGCTGAGCATCGGATAAGTATCTAATTAGAACGAATATAAACTGATGTTTTTAGTCTATGTATATTAGTTTTTTATACCTACTGAGTTTTATAATTTGAGAGAAAAATCTAAACTAGTTTATTTATATATTCTATGTGAGCTTTGTTACCGTACACCGATTACCTCTTAAGAAATAATACTTAAGATTAATTTGGATCATTGATTTTAGTTAGGATTAAAAATAAACTAAAATTAAAAATACTTGGTGACCGGCAGAAAATTAAAAAGTCAATGCAGAAAATTAAAAAATATGTGTAGAAAATTAGAAAATTAGTGTAGAAAATTAGAAAGTCTGCGAAGAAAAATCAATGGTGAGGGAGGTAATAGGTCACCGTCTTTAATCCTAGCCATTAGATCAAAAATAAATAGATGGTCCACAGTATTTGTGGTGTACCGTAAAATTCGCGTTCTATGTCTGATGAGTTTTATAATTTAAGAAAATAAATCTAGATTTTTCGGGGAGGTAGAGATTTTAGAACAGAAGCAACCAATAACCTATTAGCTGAGCATCCGGTAAGTATTTAGATGAAAAAAATCAAGAGAAATTGGTGTTTTTTTTTTACTTTTATACATTAGTTTAATTGGTGTTTTTTTAGCTTTTATACATTAGTTTATTTCTATTGTGTACCTAGTGAGATTTATAATCAGGGAGGAAAATAAACTTTTTGGAGAGAGACTACAGAGTTGTCACTTGTAGGCTTGCAGCGGCCAGCTGCTCGCCAAATATAGCCTAAAAAATTAAAGACCAAACTGCAACGAGGGCTCGGCTATTCCCACACCTTTTGTCGCCCCCGTGGCTAAAACGGCTCTTGCCCGGAAGCATCGGCCGGTTGACCACGTTCGCTGAAGCCGCGGCCCGGCGCATAAATACCCCCGCCTCTCCCTCGCATTCCACGGCATCGATAAGACGACGCGGCGCAGCTCGCCGATCGATCCACCACGAGCTCCCCCGCAAGCTTACCACTCTCAGACGCGCACCGAGCAGTCCAAGCGAAGCTCAGATCGCTCTAGCGAAGAAGCTAGCTAGGGAGATATATACCTGCGGGCTGCTGCCGGCGATGGGGAGAGCACCGTGCTGCGAGAAGATGGGGCTCAACCGGGGGCCGTGGACGGCGGAGGAGGACAGCATCCTGGTGGCGCACATCGAGCGGCACGGGCACAACAACTGGCGCGCGCTGCCGAAGCAGGCCGGGCTCCTCCGCTGCGGCAAGAGCTGCCGCCTCCGGTGGATCAACTACCTCCGCCCCGA
>KE372708.1:134029-150459 GCA_000418225.1 Zizania latifolia | reverse complement strand
GGCGGCGCTAGACGGGCCGACCACCGTGCCTGTGTCGTCGCCGGAGCAGTCCCTCTCGACGACGTCTGTCGCCACTGAGGACTACTCGATGGCCTCGTCTGCGGATCAGAACGCTACTACTGACAGCTTCACGTCGGAGGAGTTCCAGATCGACGACAGCTTCTGGTCGGAGACGCTGGCAATGACGGTGGACAGCTCCGACTCCGGGATGGAGAGCGGCGAGCCCCACTGCATGGACACTGCCTCGCCGTCGTCGAACAACGACGACATGGACTTCTGGCTCAAGATGTTCATCCAGGCCGGCGGCATGCAGAACTTACCCCAGATTTAGGCAGAGGATTGGCCTCTTGTGTCGATCTCTTGTTCATTCTTCTTATCACTATTCTTTGAATCTTTTGCTACGCTGCATCATGGAGCGCGCGTGTAGATCTTTACAAAGTGGAGAGCTCGATCGGAAATGAAAAGTAATCTTTCATGGCGGTGTTCATGGAGAAAAAAAGAAATGAGGCCGTGACTCTGTGAAAGTAAGATAAGTAAGATGACTGCGCCGCAGTGACGTGCGCATATACTTACTTTGGTCAAACTTTTGACCCCTAAATTTTCTTGTATCGAAAGAGAAAGGTGAAACGAATCCATATTTCGGAATCGATCCCTTTGTGAGATCCTTTTACGAAAGAGAAATTTTTCATGCTTTACATGCCACTAAAAAATAGTTAAGTTTTATGTGGTTCATATATACTTTTAGTAAATAAGTTTGTGTTTGATTGTGTTCTTGTATCTCATAAAGGGAATACAAGCTGTTGAATAAACGCCAAGTAACCAGAAATATGTTTTCGGCGATCAGATTGATGGATATCTACAGCTGATCCAAATTACCAGAAATATACTTTCAGTGATCAGATTGAGGGAGAGTTTTCAGTAATCAGAAATATGTGATTTTCAGCGATGCCTAAAGGACGAAATTACCCTGCTTAACGAAGTTTGGGCTGTTATGGTGCATTTAGTTATAAGAATCTAGTAACATATAGTTTTTTTTAAGGCAAGCAAGAGACGTATATTAATAAGAGAGGGATCTAAGTCTCGAAGAAAGGGTTTAAATTACAATAGCATCATTAAAATGAAAAAACAAAGAGGTCACAAAAGGGAGGGGAAAGGAAGAGAGGTAAGACAGGGAGAGAGAGCCAACTAAACTTCCTTTGCAAGAGCAAAAGAGTCTAGATCTCTAGCAATGTTGCCAACTACCGATGAGATTGAATCAAATAAGGATTGGAAGATGCGTCGATTTCATTTCTTCCATATATTCTACCATGTGTATATGATGAGCTCATTTAAAAGCATGCGCCGCTAGTAACATATAATCATTTCATATTGTTTTTCTGGATTTTGGTTAAAGAACTAAGAGATAGAATCATCCCAATGTAAGTAATATTCCATATAGATTCGAGATGGCTCGATAAAAAGTCGGCAACAACCATCCCACCGCACTCACACTCACACACGTCTGATGTGGCTACATCGACAGTGGAGCAGCACACTTGACGACACCAACGGCAAATCTAGAACAAAAATGACCCAGTGTTCCATGCATAAACCTCTCCATAAATTGTCCTATTATTTGCAATTTTTAAAAGTTTTCAACATACCATTAGGTACTTATCGAAAGGACACTGATGTCGCCTAGAGGGGGGTGAATAGGTGTTCCTGAAAAATTCTTCAAATAGAAATGTTAAACCTCTCGGATTATCCGATTTATTCCGGAAACAACAAGAAATTCACAAGTCGATCCTTCAAGAATTTTTATAGCAATTCTATGATAATAGAAAGTAAGCACAAGTTGTTAGGAGTATGTCTATGCAAGAAAAAATAGATCCATGGGGTAGATTTAGAGATTGGGCTAAAACAATCAATAAACATAATTAACCGATAAACTTTAAATCTATGAGCCCCTAATGAGTTCTAGCTCAAACCAATTGTTCTTGCAAGTTCTAATATATATTATAAAGCTATCATATTCATCAATTACAATCAAACAAGCACGAGCACATAGATCGAGCTAAAACACGTATAAATATGATAAACTAGCTCATGAACATGAAGAACAAGCAAATGAACAAATGAGACACTTGATTTGTTTTCTGAAGTTCGGATCCACCGATCCTATGTCTCCGTTGAGGGGCCCCAAAAGGCTAGGTCTCTTTCAACCCTTTTTCTCACCAAGCAACCGCCGGGGTCTAGCTTGGGTTTCACTAGAGTTACCTCTTCCCTTACGGAGGTGAGGTAGAACCTTCACAAACTTTTTCGAACACACCACAATCCTTGGTTGCTCACGGGCGACGTCTTACCGTCTAGGAGACCTCAATTTCTAAGAGTAACAAACACAATATTGATTTGCTTGCTATGAATTCAAGTGCTCAAAGATTTTTCAGGAAAACCAATGAACTCAACCACACAAAATCTTCTCAAAAGATGGAGCAAGAAGTTTGCTAGAAGATTTGTATTGCACTTTTAAATAAAATCACAAAGATTTGCTCAAGATCTAGCTTTGAAAGAGTGAGAGAGTGTTTTTGAATATTTGCTCAAGAGTTCTCTTCAAAATGGGGTGAGGGGGTATTTATACCCCTCACTCAAAAAGTGGCCGTTTGAAGACATTTTGTAACTATTCATCTGGAAGTTTCGGGCTTAACCGGAAGTTCCGGGCCAAAATAAATCGATACAGAAGGTTCATTTCGGAAGTTCCGGGCTTAACCGGAAGTTCCGGACCTGGAGATCTCGGAAGTTCCGAGCTTAACCGAAAGTTCCGGGATTAACCGGAAGTTCCGGACCTGGAGATCCCGGAAGTTCCGGGTCTAACCGGAAGTTCCGGGTCTAACCGGAAGTTCCGAAATTCCTGACAGCACTCTAGAAAACAGGTCATAACTTTTAACTCCGAAATCCGTTTTTGATGATCTTGGACATTTTGGAAAGCTTATCAAAAGGGCTATCCAACTCAACAAAGAACAAGACTTGAAATCCCAAGGAGAAAATGTTATGGCTTTGGTTTTCTCTCAAGATAGCAATGGAATAAAACACTTTGAGCACCGAGACATATACAAACACATCAACTTTGTATCCCTCTTAATAGTATGGCATTCCTATACTCAAATGCAAGTATAAAAGATTTAAAACAATAGGAACACCCTCACACCATCTTGTTTCTTCATATTTGAGGGACGACAAAATTGAAACTATTTCATCATTGAGACTATTCACCTACATAAGACTAGTTGAACACGTTAGTCCCAAAACATTTATACCTTTGCCTTGAGCAATGTTCACTTTGAATTTTAGCTTGGTGTAGGTTAACATATGAAGTGTGGATGCTTCCATATATTCAAGCCACTCGACATCCTTTAACATATGAAGTTCAAACTTGCTCTTCTCCTTATCACTTCTTGTATTCTTTGAATAAGTGATGCGGATCATCCATAGTTTCTTATAGACTTACATAGTTTATCGGTACAAAGCTTATACTCGCTCTTCACCATCGTATTGGTCCTTCGACGCCAAGCCTATACTTGCCTTCATCCTTGCATGGTCCCTCGTAGCCGAGTATCACTTGCCCTTCACCGTCTTGCCATAGAAAACCACTTCGTATCCAACATTTTCAATATGTTTACTTGATTCTCAATATTTACTTGATTCTCAATAATCAATGATATAGATCACTTTACGCTTTATGATACTCAAGTTCTTGTCAATCGCTAACTTTAGCTTGTATTTCTCATGTCCATCAATATAGATATACCAAGCTTGTATGATCCATCATCATTAATATTCCACTCGATTCTCAACATATAATCAATGGTATAAATTACATTATTATTCATGATTAATATTCCACTTGATTCTCAACATATAATCATGGTATAAATCACTTTGTCCTTCATGATTCTTAGCTTCTTGTCAATTATCAACTTTAGCTTTCATTTACCATATCCATCAATATATACTTAGCAAGCTTCTATAAATTATTTTCATTGTCATGTTGTTTGAGATCCATCAATCAATGGTGTTATTTTATTAAACTCAAGGGAGATTGATCCAAAGACCTTTGATCAAAACTTTCGGTTTAATATGACTTGAAATATTACCAATCTGCTTCATGATCAATATTTTACTTGTTGATTCTCAACATATGAGCAATCAATCTTTTTGCTTAATGTCGGAACTTAACCTAACACACAAACTCATAAAAATAGTTAGTCCCAATATCCATTGTCATGAATCACAAAAACTCAATATAACTCAAGGACTGAAATCTTTCACTTATACAACAAAGCAATGTAACCATTTATTAGGCTGTAATCAAATTATTTTGAATTAAAAGATACTTACTTGACATTGTGCTTTTCGTCAAAATTATGCCATATGTTTGTCACTTACTTTTAATTAAATCATTAAATTAGAAACACTTAACCCTGTATTTTTTTAGGAAAACCCCATTAAATTAAATCCATTGAAAATAAATTGAGGCGTTACAAAGAAATTGAATATGCCTTCAGGCTTTAGTTTTAGTGCTTGATCGTAAGATGGCATGTGGCTTGTGGCTGTCTGGCTGATGGCTCCGATGTTAGGCAGTGCCGTAGTGAAGGGTGCAGGGTGGACAATGCTAGATGGTGGCGTGGCTCAGGGAAAAGAGTGACTCAAAATAAAACAACGAGAAAAGAAGAAGGCAAGAAATCCTTGATCTATTTAGCCTCCTACCTCGATCCACGCCTTGGTATTCATAGGCTTAATCCTGGTTGGGTAGTTGCTAATGGTCCCCTCTTTCCTTCAGCCCAAAATAGACAGTAGTAGTCCAAATTGAAATAAGTGCAATCTTTTGTTAGGCTGGGTCTGTTCAGCCTCCGGGTGTCCCAATTTGTTTTGGTTAGAGGTGTCCCTACTTTAGCTACATTGACTTTACTAATGAAAAACAAAAATTACCCTATGTGCTATGCACTACGTAGAGTCTACGTGAATCCACCCCTGAACGGCACCACCCCTACCATCCCACTTCTTCCGCGTTTCCTCGTGCTGCTCTTCCGCCACCTTGCGCTCTACCATTCCGTTGTTGTCACGCGAGACCACCTCATCGTGCTCCACTCTCGGTCCTCCCCTTTTGTCTCGCCCGACGTGAAGAACTCTATGGGCATCAATCTATTTGAATGATGAAATTATTTCATCTATGAAACTAGGGATATATTCATTTTATCCCGTCTCTCGCTGTGAAACAAAAGCACCCTTAAGTACCTTCTGATCTTAGCATTCCATGGTCTTTAAAATTCATGCAGTTTTTGTAGGAAAGCACTAAAGCACATATATTAATAAAACTCGCCTTGGATTATGAAATGTCTTGATAGCAGTCACCTGCCTCCTTAAACTTTGGATTCTGGAAATCTTCAAGAAGTCGAGGTTAGGGAAGTCTTTTACGAGCATTTGAAGAAGATTAGTAGTCCAGCAACCGAGTCAGCACTCCCTCCGTCTTATAATATAGCAACCTAGGATCAGATTGAACATTTCATAGTACATCCAGATTCATTGTTATATGAAATGTGCTATCTGATCCTAGATTGCTATATTATAGGACTTAGGGAGTACAAAACAGAACACCAAAGCAAAGCGCATCAGCGCAGCGATGCCTCGGACTTCATCGGCACCACCGGTTGCCAGCACCGTATTGCGCCACCCACAGCTAGCTCTAGCCAGCATTCAGGTTATCGCGGTAACGGTCATGGTTACGAATAGGATCGGACAAACTAGTTAATACGGTTTGAAATTCAAATTCAGAAAAAATTTATATAAACACTAGATGATTTATGATGATTTTTTTAAAATATATTTAAATTTATAATAATTTTAGAGCAAAACAAGATTAGTCAGAATAAAAGAAAAATGGGCCATCTCAATAGGCCCCCATTGCCATTTTTTGTTTTTTCATTTTTCCTATAAAAACAATATTTCTAAATTTATGATATTTTCAACAAGAGTATGTAATTTTTTGAAAATTGAAATAAGTGAAGCTTAAATACTCTGCTTGGCCGGGTACGACCAGACATCAGAAATCCCACGGCAGTCGGCCTTCCTCCAAAAACCCACAAAAATCTCCTAAAAAGTTTCAAAGATAATGAACCTATCCATGACCATGACCCATCCATTCATCCGGCCCGCGACGCGAAGAACGGAAGAATGGAGGCGCTGCGGGCGTGGAGGGCTTCCTCCAATCTCCTCGGCTTCGCGGCCTCTCGCGCAGCCGCCGGCACCGCCAAGGGCGCCCCAGCCGCGAGAGCCTTCCGCCTCCACATCCGATGCTGCTCCCCGGCCGCGGCCGCCACGACGAAGCCGTTCCCGCCCCCGCCTCAGGACCGCCGCCGCCGAAGTGCATCCTCCTCCTCCTCCACCTCCGACCGCGAATCCATCCGCGCTATTCGCCTGAAGAAGGTCAGCTTCCCTCCGACGTCTCCCATCTCTGTACTTCAACTCCGTCGTGCGCGCACATTCTGCTCCCCTCAGCCTGTGTTCGATACTGCTATCCCCTCAGACGGGATCAATAGCTTGTGTGGTTTGCTAGGTTGATGAGCTAAGAGGGAAGGGCTACGAGCCGTACGCGTACAAGTGGGACAGGACTCACACTACCAAGGAGCTTCAGGATGGGTATACTCATCTCGAGAATGGCGAGGTCTGTGCGGAGGTGGCGGTGTCCATTGCTGGGAGGATCGTTGCCCGAAGAGCATTTGGAAAGCTCGTTTTTATGACCATAAGAGACGATTCAGGGACTATTCAGGTTAGTTCGTTCAAATGAGTTTGCTAATCGAACGTAGGGATGTAAATTAGGTGCACACTATCCAAAATACTCTGTTAGCAAATTTTATAATTGTAATTGTGGCTTTCCCATTCCAGTAGTGATATATTTTGTCTAGATTTCCAATAGATTAAATCTATGGTCTAAGGACGTGCTTTCGTTTTACCATTTTAACAAATCAAATAGCAGTTTTCTCTACATGATCCCTAAAACTTAACTATTACGATGGTTTGTTAAGTTATTATTACCAAGCTGACGTTCAGAATATTTGTACATCTGAATCTGACAAATTTGTACTGATCCCAACCATTTTCAAATTCAGCTTAGGATATATGGATGCGAATGTTGTTGGCTGATGACCATGATCCAATCCAAATTCATCATTACAGTTTGAATCAGTACAGTGGCGAATCTAGGATAAAATTGAAGGGTGGGCTAGAATTAAAGTTTAAGTCTAAATTCTGCTAGGTAACACTATATTACAACCAATCAAATTTATTGAACCAATTTCATTGAAAGGATCTCTAAATCTTACCATCTAATTTCTTTGGAAAAACATGTCTAGGTACTCTAATTGGACCATTCAATAAATATACCCTCCTCACCTCATCTCTAATTTTAGGATCATAATCATATATTGGTACTCGTTTTGCTGAATCGGCAAAATTTTCATTAGAATCATATTCTGCTCGATACCTCTTTGGTCTATTTGTGCTCTTATCAATTAGGGTGTCCCTTGAATGGTTGGTAAAGTAATTAAGCAATGTTATTTTCTCCTCAATTACAATTCTATCAATGAATTAAATTAAGCAATATACTCACATACTCACATAGTCACATGTAAAGTTTAAGATAAATTGTACTAGATTTTTCACGTACCTGTGGGCTGTGAGCCTGTGACTGCTGACTGCTGAGGATTGGGATTTCTGAAGCTGCAGGCTGCAGCCTACGCCTTGCTGCGCCCGCCGCCGGTGGCGCCCTGCTGCGCCCGGGCCTCGGCTGCGTCTGCTGGAGTGCTGGCTGCTGCGGCGCGCCTTCGCCCTGATGGCCTGATGCGGGCATGCGGCCCGTGCCGCTGCGCTGCTACGCCGTGGTGCCCTGCTGTTTCCTGCGGGCTGCGTCTGCGTGGTTGCGTGAGCAGTGGCCATGGCTAAGCTCTTCGGCTCACCGTCGCCGCCACAACTTAGTGATCAGGGAAGGGAAGTAGTGCTAACCCTATGCAGTGCCAATGAGCCAGTGATTCAATGAAGACATAGCCAATGGACTGCAGCCTTGCAAATGGGCCAATGGGCTGCCCAATAAACCGTAGGCACGAACTGACCAACGGTCCAACACTCCAACGCCCTCTTCTGTTCTTCCTCAGGCAGTTAGGCTGTTCTTCCTCTATCAATCTGCAAATGAGAGATCACATATACTTGAAATTTTTTTGTAAAAATCGGAGGGTAGGCTAGAGCCTGTTGAAGCCTGGCCCTTGGATCCGCCGCTGAATCAGTATGAGTTTGCTTGGTAGGTCAGTACACTTAGCATTCCTAATCGTCTACTACTGTGAACTCATTAGGTGATCTTTGGTACTTTTGTTGCTCATTGTGGGGACCACATTACCCCAAAATTTTGTATGTACGTGGATACGCTGCTTGGTGGTGTTACATTTGCAAGCCAATTTTATGTACAAGCTGAGGAAGGCACCAAACCCGTTAGGCAGGGCTGTCTTGTTCTGAGTGAACTTGACCTGCCCACTGGGGCTAGATTTGTTTGTATAAAAAATTGGATGGGTGCTGTAAATCATGTCCTAAAGCTCATGTTTCTATTTCTTATGACTAGCTTGCATTGATCTGTTTATTAGTTAACAACATTTGTTGTTCATTGGCCATATTTTTTAAGACTTTCTTTTTTGTCAACTGGTAGCTTTACTGTGAGAAAGACAGCCTTACTGAAGAGCAGTTTGAACAACTGAAGGCATTTATTGATATTGGTGATATCATAGGCGTGAATGGGTCCATAAAGAAGACAGAAAAAGGTTTGGTAAAATATTTTTTTATTGGCACATTAATACCAAGCCTTATGTTTTGTACTATGCAAGTATTACAAGCTGAATTAGGCATGTCCAAGCTCAAGCTAGTAATATAATCCCTAATGCATTTCAATTATTTTATTAGTAATTAGTAACAAAGCATATATCTTAATGCTATTAATTCAGAATGTACTATTGTTCTGTTCTTGGTCTATGCTTTGATTTCACATAGTGAACTTTGCTGCAGGGGAACTATCTGTCTACGTGATTTTTTTTGAAATCCTTACAAAATCCTTACTCCCACTACCAGATAAGTATCATGGCTTAACTGATGTGGACAAGCGCTATCGCCAAAGGTTAGCTTTTATTTTGGTTTTATCTTTGTCTAAATTCATATGAACAATTGGTGCATCTATAACTATAATGGGTTATATTTATTTGGCCTGTTCTTGTTGCATTAACCTACTTTGGAAAGTTCTATTATTATCCTGATAATTTTGTAACAAGCTAATATTCTGCTATCTGGACCCTGGCATACTCAATGAAATATAGATGTGTCAAATCTTCTCTCAGGATATATCTGAATTGCATGAGTCTGTTATGGGTAGACACGGCTTGAGGTTGTTCCCCTCTCGCCGCACGACTTGAGGCTGTTTCCCTCTCGTCGCTGGATAGATAGACACGGCAGGAAGCTTTACCCTGGCTGGCTTGAGCAGAAGGGAGAAGACTAGATAACTTTATTTCTTTTTCTTCGCTTGGCTAAAACGCCAACCCTTGATATATATACACCTCTTAAAGATATAACTCCTAACCTGAATCTATTAAGGACTCCTAACCCAATACGATAACGACTTAAGGACTCATAACCCAATACGACAAGGACTCTTACTTTAATCTGCTAAAGGACTCTTCTTAATCTCTAAGAGAAAACCTAACCATAACCCTAACCTACTGCTACAGTACCACGTGATACTGTTCACACCTATGACAAGTCATTTTTAATGTTACATATTTTCACTATAATCACACACTGTTACCAACTATCATTGCTTAGAACTATCTTAATTGTTCTTATTTATTTATTGCTTACATTTGGTTGTACTGCCTGCACCTGTTGCCATGATACATGCTGCCTAAATTTTGTATTGCATCCAAGCATTTTATTCTCAATTAAATGTGAATTATTTATCTTATTATGAGCGTTAATACCATTGTTTTAGACTTTAGTCTGGATAGAAATTACTGTTCCTTTCTTCCAACATTTAACACATACTGTGCTTTACTTGTACAATGATAGGTATGTTGACATGATTGCAAATCCTGAGGTTGCTGATGTATTCCGAACTAGAGCAAAGGTAGTGACTGGTGACTACATTTTTTTGTTCATGAGGCGACAGGGAGATTGTGCGATGGGAAATTCTATATCCTTATTTCTGAAAACTGAAAAGCTCCCATTTTGATAAATAGTGATGGGGATGGCGTAATTTGTGATTAATTATTGAGATGGCACAATATGTGATTCACAAACTTACAATTTATGCACGTCTGAACTATTTTTATTTGTCATAGGTTGTTTCTGAAATACGCAAGACAATGGAATCATTTGGCTTCATAGAAGTTGAAACACCAGTTCTACAGGTGTGCTCTCTGCATAATCATCAGATTGTTACTCAGCTGGATTATTCACTAATTAATACTCTTCTCACTAGCTCCAAGGCAAAAACTGGGATATCCACATATTCTGATAGAATTGTTAATGAGGTCAGAAAAACCTGAAATTGGGGTCATATAGGCAGAATAGATTACTGACATGTATCCCATCTGTTTGGAAATGTATGACTCATAATGTTTTAGAAAAGAGAAAACACACTCAAATTTTCTTAACTTTGACTATCAATTTATGAAATGGTATCTAGATTTGTCACCTGTAACTGAAACCATTAGATTTGTCATGAAAATACTCTTATACTCCCTCCATCACATATTATTAGTTGTTTGACTTTTTAATAAGTCAATCTTCTCTAACTTTGGCCAATTTTATATAAAAATATACCAACAACTGCAACATCAAATTTGTTTCATTAAATCCACTACAAAATATGTCTTAATAGAATATTTAATAGATATTGTAGATATTAAAATATTTTTCTTTAAACTTGGTCAAAGTTAGAGGAATTTGACTTCAAAAAAATCAAACGACTTATAATATAAAACAAAAGGGAGTATTATATAGTAATTTAATATCTTTTTAATAACATTGTTTATACAGAAAATATATGTCAGAGGTGCATGTTGGAGATCATCTTGATGTCCAAAATGTGATACATATGTGAACATACTGTAACTTGCTAACATAACTTTAGTTTTCCCCTTTCTATTCAAGGTTATGCCAACAGATTAAAATGTGCGGCATCCAATATATATTTTCTTCAAACATAAATCACCGAGGCTTCTCTGCTGACCTAATTCTTTTGCATGTTTTGTTCCTTTTACCAATCACACTCTATCCCTTATTTGGGCAAAAGCTAGATGGAGTAAGACATTGTTTTAGATCTATTGCTTTTGATGCCAAATTAGCATTGATTTTGGTGCCATTGCTCAAAGCTTGCTTTTGAAGGAAGACATTGTGTTGAATTGTTTGAATCTCTTATCCAACTGAGGTATCACAAATTCACTATTCACAAACAACCATGCGATTGAGTACCTTGCTGCAGTAATTGAGATCTAAAGATACATGAGTTTACTTGGTGGTATTCCCACTTCTGCAAATTTATTTTGTCTGCCTCACATTCTACGCCTCTAGGGATTCTGTTTTAACCCCTAAAAAGGAATTAGGTATTTAAAAGAACAAATGTGTCCAACTCTTACATTGTTTGAACTCTCAAGTCCTTCATACAGTACATATGTAATAGCCATAATCTCCAACAATTTGATTTCTTCTATGTAAAATCTGGATTTGGTGAAAAACTACATATGGTTGAGCAAATACCTGAAATGATCCTCTAAATTCAGCTCAACATAGTCTAATTCTTAGACAAGACACAATGACATGTATGCACTACACAGAGAGGACCTTTATGGATCTGTTTGTGTTGGACGCTTTTTAATCTTAGCAGGTGGCTACATTAATCACAGTGTAACACAAGGGAAGAGTGCCTGTTATGTTCTGGCTGAAGGTCCTGTTATCTCTATCTCCCTATTCCTGTCTTTCTTGACTTCCATTAAGCGACGTTCATGTGGCCACAGCCCACAGTTCCCTGCTGCCAGCTCCTGGGAAAAACACCCCCATTATTAACCGATCACTACTAGCCCATAACAGTGTCATCCGAGTCTTGCTTGTGTAGGTGACTGAAAAGGGCTTGCTGGCTCACCGCACATAAGGTTTTTTGCTGGCTATTTTTGTACTCGCTTTAGCATGGCCAGCACAAGTGCGCTAGATAAAAAATACAAAATGTTTTACTTATTGACTCATGTTGCCGTGCTAGCACTCCACATACACAACCTCAGATGCTACATTATTGTAAACCAGGTGGCATCAAGCCAAGGGGTTATTTAATGAGTTTTGATAACTTGAGCGTGTAAGTACCATGGTTTTGTGGTTGAAGGTGCATGGACTTCACGATTTGTTTTTCTTTTGTGGCAGGTGGGGGTAAATGTACTTGTCCCAATATTATTAGGAAGACCTGTGTTCCTTTTGTATTATTTGATTGTTATTGGTCACTATTGATGTCATCTGCTCCTTTTATTTTTCCAAACGGGCAACAGGGAGCAGCAGGTGGTGCTGAAGCAAGGCCATTTATAACTCACCATAACTCGCTGCAAAGAGATCTTTACTTGAGGATTGCAACAGAATTGCATTTGAAAAGGATGCTGGTGAGTTTGCTATTCAGTTTTTTATTCATTACTTTGTCAGCTGCACCATTTTTCTCAACCTAGTCTGTGTCAGCATTCTTTTCTGCGATACATTTCATTCCTGTTCGATTTGTAAATATAATACATTAATACTGGATATGATACCTGCGAGTATAGAGGGGACAGATCTAACAAGCACCATATTTTGTGTTACAACATTACTTGTTTGGGAACTAATATATTGTGTAGCTGTAACTTTAAAAGGTTATGCCCCAACTACTGAAAAAATGCAGGTTGGAGGGCTTGAGAAAGTTTATGAGATTGGAAGGATATTCAGAAATGAAGGCATTTCCACTCGCCATAATCCTGAATTTACCACAATTGAGGTAACGAATATTCGGATTGTGAGACACATTAAAATGCAATTTGCGTTTCTTATTCATTGACAGACAATTCATTGATCTTTTTTGCCAATATGTGCACATCATATTTTCTTCGCCTTACCCAGTAGGCTGTAGCTTAATGGTTTTATATCTACAATTGTACCTTCCAATCTTCCATGTTCCTATCTCTCCGTTTTTCTTGCATAATGTGCTGCTCTAAATGATGTCTTATTTGTTGACTTATATTTGGAAGCTAGATGTATGAAGCATATTCAGACTATGAAAGTATGATGAATATGGCTGAGGAAATTGTAACTCGATGTGCAATGGCTACTTATGGCAAGCTTAAGATTGATTATCAGGTAATGCGTCTTTAGTCTTCATAGTAACTAATTAACTATAGTATATGTGTGTGTGTGTGTGTATATATGTTGCACTATATCTAATTAATTTGGATAATCTGGACACATGACATATCACAAAAATCATATCTTTGTTTGTTGCTTTTAACATTTGTACTGAATTTGTTCTTATCTGTTGTCATGGGCGTTGGTGTCTAAGGTAGCTGGCCCTCGACTACGTAGTTTGTAGTCTCGGGATTGGCCGGTGTGGGGAGGCTCCCCTTGCCGAGCTATGGTGGAGAACGGGGAAGATTGAGAGAAAGAGGGTAGAGATTGGAGATTAGATTGATATTGCTTGATTCATCCCAAAGTTCTTACAGTGAATAAATAGAGACTAATAACTTGTAGAAGGAAATAACCTAAAAGGAAATAACCTGAATTATAGGCTAAGGAAATCAACTAATTGAAGATAGCAATCCCCCTAATCTAGGGGGTGGGCTGGGTTGCCGCGCCTGCCCTGGCCGCATCTTTGGTGCGGCCTCGGCGCCGGTAATGCTAGCCCCACATGACATCTCCCTCCCTCGACGAGCAGCTCGTCCTCGAGCTGGAAAGATAGGTAGAGGCTAATGAAGCTGTCGACGTCTTCCCATGTCGTCGAGGCCTCTGGTTCGCCTTTCCACTGGATGAGCTGGCGGACTCCGCGGGCAAGGCGGGAGCGCATTGCCCGTTTTGGCTCCGGTACGGCCGCGCCATTATGTGTAGGGGGCAGGGGGCGGTGGCGCGGTTGTTGGCGTGGGGGAAGCTCGAGGCGGTAGGCGACGTCGTTAATGATCTCGATGATGCGATACGGCCCGTAGAAACGGGGCGTGAGCTTCCCTTTGGTCGGCACTCATCTCTGTCCGCCATCCCTTTGGCCACTGCTGCCACACGCATCTCACCGGGCTCATAGGAGCGGATGGAGGGGGGTCGTGGCCATAAACGACCCTGAACGGTGTCTTTGAGGGCCGATTGATAAGCTGTGTTGTAGATGTACTCGGCCCAAGGCAGCCACCGTAACCACTGGTGGGGGCGATAACCGGTGAAGCAGCGGAGGTACATCACGATGACCTTATTGGCAGTCTCTGTCTGGCCGTCGGATTGAGGATGAAAGGCCGAGGTCACGTGTAGCTTTGCACCTGTTAACTTCATGAATTCTCGCCAGAATATGGAGGTGAAAACTGGGTCCCTGTCCGAGACCATTGACTGGGGTACTCCATGGAGCCGGACAATCTTGGTGAAGAAAGCCCGTGCCACTGATTTAGCCGAGTACGGGTGAGCTAGCGGGATGAAATGGCAGTACTTACTGAAGCGATCCACCACTGTGAGAATGACCGATTTCCCGCCCACCCGAGGTAAAGCCTCGATGAAGTCAAGCCCGATATCCGACCATACCGATGTCAGGACTGGTAGCGGCATGAGTAGACCCGCCGGATGCAAATGCTCAGACTTGTATCTTTGGCACGTTGCACAAGCCCGGATGTGGTCTTGGAGCACCGTGCGAAGGTTCGACGAGTGGAAGTCGCGGCGCATGCGATGTAAGGTACGTTGCACGCCTTCGTGGCCGTCATCATGTATTGCGGACAGTAGCTCGTGGAGCAGTGGTGAGGTCGGCGGGATGTAGAGACACCCGTCGTAGGCCACCATGCCGTCAATGAGGGCCCAGGGTGTAGCACGCCGCATGGACACCAGTTCGTCCCGCAGGGCCACCAGTGCTAGATCGGTGTCGTTGGCGTGACGCAGGCGGTTGATGAAGTCGAATCGAGGTCCTGAGATGGCGACGGCGAGGAGGGACGCCTCCTCCGTGTCGCGGCGGGAGAGGGCATTGGCCACCGTGTTGGAGCTACCTGTCTTGTACTCGACGGCGAAATCGAAGCCGAGCAGCTTGCCCACCCAGTGATGTTGCGGGATCGTGGCCAAGCATTGATCCAACAGAAACTTGAGGCTGAAGTGGTTGGTCCGTACCAGGAATCGCTGGCCCCAAAGATATGGTCTCCAGTGACGAATGGCGTGCATGAGGCCGATCAGCTCTCTCTCATATGCTGCCAGGGACTAGTGGCGGGGAGCGGCTGGTCGACTGAAGAAAGCAATGGGGTGCTGGCTTTGAAGCAAGACGGCCCTGAAGCCGTATGATGAGGCATCGCACTCGACGATGAACTGCTTGGAGAAGTCCGGCATGGCGAGGACCGGAGCGATAGTGATGGCCATCTTGAGGGCGTGAAACGCGCTTGTCGCCGCCTTAGTCCAGAGGAAACCATCCTTCCACAGGAGAGCCGTTAGAGGTGCCACAATCGTGCCGTAGTCCTTGACGAATTTGCGATAGTAGCCTGCGAGTCCAAGGAACCCGCGAACCGCGCACGCCGAGCGTGGTTGGGGCCAGTCGGAGACGGCTTGAACTTTGGCCGGGTCCATGGCCACGCCTACCGAGGAGATGATGTGGCCGAGGTAGGCGATGGAGGTGATGCCAAAAGCGCATTTGGACCGCTTGATGAATAGTTGATGTCACTGGAGCGTGGAGAGGACGGCCTGGACGTGGCGAAGGTGTTCTGCCCACGAGTCGCTGAAGATCAGGATGTCATCAAAGAAGACGAGCACAAAGCGACGGAGGAATGGCCGGAGCACATCATTCATGAGGGCTTGAAAAGTTGCCGGGCGTTGCAGAGCCCGAACGGCATGACCAGGAACTCGTAGAGGCCGTCGTGAGTCCAGAACGCTGTCTTGTCCACGTCGGTGGGGTTCATGCGGACCTGGTGGTAGCCCGAACGCAGGTCCAGCTTGGTGAAGAAGCGGACGCCATGCAGTTCGTCGAGAAGTTCATCGACCACTGGAATAGGGAAGGCGTCCTTGACGGTGATGGCGTTGAGGGTGTGGTAGTCGATGCAGAAGCGCCACGACCCATCCTCCTTGACCAGCAGAACCGGTGAGGAGAATGCTAAGGTGCTACGGTGGATCAATCCTTGGGACAGCATGGCGGTGCATTGACGCTC
>KE372708.1:95685-122088 GCA_000418225.1 Zizania latifolia | reverse complement strand
GGCGGTGACGCTGGGTTTGAGTCGGTCGTCGGGGACACTGGGACACGGGGTGGCTACGTCCTGCGGAGAAGGGCTGGCCTGGGCGCTAGCTGCTTGCACTTGAAGAGGTATTACCCTAGTATGCATCTCAAAATAAATCAATGGCTACAAATAACTGGGCCGAAATGTCTAATGGGCCTGCAAATCCGGATAATCCGAATAAGATTTATCTAGATTATCCGAATCCGAATCCGTATCCATCGGATATTATCGATGTCATATTCGTTTCTGTATCTGAAGAAAATATCCATATCAGAATCAAAAAATCTAGATCTGAATCCGTTTTTCTAGATACGGTTGGAAACTATCTGAATCACTTTCACCTCTAGTTACACCTAAAGAGAGCTTTCAAACATACCCCTAAAGCACTAATTACTAGAAAACTGGAGAGGGAAAAAGTAATTATGTGCTTTACTTGGTAACACGTGTATCCATTACTGTGAGTACAACTAAAAACCATTAGCAGGATTAATTCCATGTCTTAACCGTAGCTGGCTTTTATGTAGTTTGCAATGACCACTCCATTTTCTGTGGCAGAGGGGACGTTTTGAAAATCAAATAAAACAGCACAACGCTAAGCGTGCTGCAATGAATAAGGAGGCCAAATCCTCTGAGGGCAAAGATGATGAGGATGACTTTTCATACGAAGTTTCTTTAGATGAAGACTTCCTGACATCCTTAGAATATGGAATGCCACCTGCTTCTGGAATGGTATGTCCCATAAAAATGCTTTCACTGTAGTCTTTTCAACTTGCTATCACTCTTGAAACTTCATTGAAGCTATTTATTCAGTATCGTTATGTGGCTTATGCTGGCTAATTTGTGTGGAACTTATCTACTTTTAGGGTCTTGGTATCGACCGACTAGTAATGCTCTTGACAAACTCTGCGAGTATAAGGGATGTTATTGCCTTTCCAGTCCTGAAGATTCAGCAATAGCAAGCACTACTACTCGGGTAAGAGATACAGTGTTGGCACCACATACTGGGCTGTGGAAGAAATCCTATGCACCCTTCCTTATATGCCTGTTTAATTGAAGCGGATTTTCAGTGTGACTTTTTTGCTGCCAGATTTTTTTCTTCAGATAGTTATAGCCATTGATCGGTTTCTAAGATCTAAATGGATACGGACAAGGTTCAAGAGTCCAGCCAGATTTAAGAAAAACAATCATTTATTGTTTCGATACAAAATTTCGGTTTCCTACAACCATGTCATCCAAGAATACCATCAATGCATTGTTTTCGTCCACTTTCATACTAATGAACTGTGGCTATATTTCAGAGTATGCATAATTGCACCTTGTAGGATCTATAAAGCTGTCCACATGCTGTAATTTACTCCTATTTCTGAATCAATCAAGGTGTCCTTCGCTTGCAATAACGGATCTTATTTTCCCTTGGTTGGTTACCCTACCTTGCAGGAACAGCACGACGGCAGAGGCAGCGCATGCTTCTGTATGCAAAATTTCGTCTCCCTTCTCCTTCTAACAGAAGTCCTAGTCATACGCTCATATCCAAGTATCCAACTGTTGTGTTGCGCACAGTACTTGATGTAGTGGTGATCAGGACGGTTATCAATATCTATTTCTTCTAAGATTCTGAGCCTTGAAAATCCTCCTTCCTTATTGGAATACATTTATGATCATCAGATTAGTGTTGTACTGTCCTTATTACAATAGCAATTATAGGGCTATACATGTCTTTTTACAAGCTCTTAGAGCTTGGGCTTTTGAGCTGTCATTTACTGGGCTCAAACTTGGGGATAGGCCTCCTTGGGTTGGCCCATCCGTTCTTCGTCCCTAATATTCGCCACCTTATTTATTCGATGGTCTTTTCACGTAGCTTAGTTTTTGCAATCTCCGATGGTCTTCGGCGATTACTGAAGTGGGCGTTGTCGTGTTTGACGTGTTTGACGTCGGTCGAAGGGACATGTGACCCACCTCCAACACCAAGCATACAAAGTCTTCCGCAAACACCAAAAATGCTACCAACCACAGTAACAATGATATGATGCCCATCCATTTGCGCTTGCGTTCTCGACCGCCTGATCCTATCCACTCCGTTTAAAGGGAGCAGTACCACAGCCAGCCGGGTCGAGCCTGCCGGCGGAGGGCTGCGGCGAGCTGGTCCTCGCGCGGCGCCGCACGCCGTCTCAGGCACCGGCACCCTTCCGCGATCGATATTTCACATGGGCCACATGGCATTCAACCGGCGCAGCGCACACAGGCAGGGCCAACGCCGACACGCGCCGCACGCCCGCACCGGTGGCCTGTATGTGCTGCAGCCCAACGCCCAGTCGCGCGCGCCGAAGGGGATCGCAGCTCATGCAGTGGGGAGGAGACGAGTAGGCAGACAGGACTCAGGAGACGCGCATGCTCCTTGAATTGGGATGGCTGCGTGCATCGGCTTGATGCCTGTATAGGTGAGTGACAGTGACACGCCCCCAATCTATCCAGCTGGCTACCCAGGGCGTAAACAACGGTTTAGTCGAGTACTATCCGTATAAATTTTAAAATTCATATTTAGATATCTCGTATATGTATATATATTACTTATATAATATAGTAGGTTTGTCTGCGTAGTGAATTCTATTAATTAATGATCTGATTACTCAGACAATATATGGAGTTTATATAACTGTATAGACGATATAATACTATCTATTAGACCTTGTGTACATTAATCACCATTAGAGATGTGGTCTTTCATCCACCATTTTTAATACTTATTCCAATTCGATTCGGTACCGAAAGTTATCTGTAACGGTCAGAAAAAATAGAGAACGTCATGGGTAGCCGCAACCGGTACTAATAAAGAGTTTTAGTACCGGGTCGGGAGACCGCTTAGTACTAAATTTATCAGTATCAGTCAGGTACCCAACCGGTGCTAATAACTTTAGCACCGGGTGGTATCTCGAACCGGTACTAAACTATTCTCCTAATGTATCCGATATCCCCAAAAATCTCATATTCCTCATTTCTGTCTCTGTTATTTAGTTCTTCTTCTGTCCGTACGACCAGTTCAGGTGTTATTTAGTTCTTCTTCTGTCCGTACGACCAGTTCAGGGTTTAGCCTAGCCAACCGCTCATCGGCGATCCAGATTAGGCAACGACATGGCAAGCCTCCCAAGTGGTGCCGCCGGACATCGTGCTTCCAGCAGTAGACCCGCCACCACCAAGGTATGTTATTTTCCTCATTTTTTTGGCTATTTTAGAATTGATTGAACAATGCATTATGAGATGTTTTTTGGCCGATCTATATTGCAAATGCTATGTATAGATATAGTAATCCCTATCAATAATCTTAGTATTGCAATACACATGTTATTTCCATTTTTGCGCCGGTCAACCAGTACACCCTCACTCAAATATACAATGAAAATGCTGCATCTTTAGTACCGGTTATGTAATGCATCTTAGTTTAATTTATAAATGCAAGTGATATAATGCAGATGAATATGCAATGTGGATTAGTTCATCAACTTTTGTATAATCTCAAGTGAAATTGGTTTGACAATTATCTATTTTAGGTGCCGGCTTATGAGCCGAAGAATTGCCTTCTAAAAATCGGTCATTTATAAAGGCGTCACATCGTATATATATACATTATATTTTCTATTTATGTGGTAACAAAATCATAACAAACTGATGTGATGTTATCTCACTGTTCTAGTTTTTACTAAAAATCTTCGTCAATCTCCATAATATGCACGGGGTGAACTCTTGAGATATCAACAAGAGATGTCTACACTAATATGGTTGAGGTTGAAACATATGGAAGCACCTTCTGCCTGGGTAAAGGGTGGTGTGAATTTTATTACCAAGTCCGCCTAGTAGAAGGAGACTATATGGTACTAATAATGGGAGCTCCGCTGTTCGCTAGGGCTACCCTTTTCAATAATTTTGGCGAAGACAAAGCTCCACCAGCTATAAGAGTGGACTTAAGTGATAGCGGTATATATAACAAACTCACATTATTTATTATACACACATGCATATTTTGTATATGTATTTACCGGCTTTTTTATAATGGCAGATGATGTTATTGGATCTGCATGACCAGCTAAGAAGAAGGGGAAACAGAAATCCAAAGAAACAGGTGACACCGACCAACTGAAGACCATCTATTTTTTTGGCAATCCAATAGATCTAACGACCGAAAGGAATGATCGCCTTCAAGCCATCTCGGCTACGACATCCTCCGGTACTCAATTATATATCTGTAAAATCAATCCGTCAGTCATCAAAAAAAAGATGGTAAGCACTTTGCACATGGCACAATTACAAATATCTATACCTAGCTATATGCACTTCATTCGGCTAACTAGCTACTGGAACATTTAATTGTAACAGTACTTTTTAAGACACTATTATGAGAAATACGTCACACCTCACCTACACCAAAAGACCATAGAGATCCAAGTGACAGCAGCAGGAGGCACACCAGTCCCAATTGCAGTGCACAAACCGACATATGTGCGCTGTTACCTGACGACTGATTTTGACCATTTTCTGCAAGTATACGAGATAGTTGTCAGCACAATTTGCGCTTTTCATTTCCATATTAGCAATTGTGCACTAGAGGAAACTGTGTATATACTTTAGCTTAGAAAAACATCTGTTATGTAGTGTAAATTGTTGGTACCTACTGTGATTGACTAAAATAAAACCATCTTGTGTTGCTCTTCGGTGGACATCTGAAGTAAAATAAAATAAAATTAGTTATGACTAAATTTCAAATGAAATGAAATCCAAATTATTGTGAAAAAGTCAATTGAAATGAAATCCAAATTAGTCGAGTAGAGTTTTAATTGAAATGGAATCCAAATTAGTTGGGAATAATTTCAATTGAAATGAAATCCAAATTAGTTGTGAAGAATTTTAATTGAAATGAAATCCAAATTAGTCGTGAAGAATTTCAATTGAAATGAAATCCAATTTAGTTGACTAGAATTTCAATTGAAATGAAATCTAAATTAGTTGTGAATAATTTCAATTGAAATAAAATTCAATTTAGTTGACTAGAATTTTAATTAAAATAGAATCTAAATTAGTTGTGAAGAATTTCAATTAAAATGAAATCCAAATTAGTCATGAATAATTTCAATTGAAACGAAATCCAACTTAGTTGACTAAAATTTCAATTGAAATAAAATCCAAATTAGTTGAGAAGAATTTCAATTAAATGAAATCCAACTAATTAGTTGACTAGAATTTTAATTAAAATAAAATCTGACTTAGTTGACTAGAATTTCGATTGAAAGAAAATCCAAATTAGTTGTGAAGAATTTCAATTGAAATGAAATCCAACTTAGTTGATTAGAATTTTAATTGAAATAAAATCCAACTTAGTTGTGAAGAATTTCAATTGAAATACAAATCCGTTCTTTTTTCATAATCATGTATCTTTAGTACCGGTATTATTTACGGCCCGGTACTAGAGATACCTCTAGTACTCTAGTACCGGGTAATAAATAAAACCGGTACTAAAGGTTTCTCTAGTACTAGGTAAAAAAGAAAACCGGTACTAAAGATTTCAAATCATTTCTTCACTGATACACGCAAACGCGCTGAGCCACGCGCGCTGACGGGTGATGGAACTGCTTCGTTTAGTTCCGAGGCGACGGTTCGTTTTCCGTGACAACCGTACCACTTTTTTCCCTAGCGACGCTTGATCGCATTACTAATCGCTATGTTAAAATCCTTGGCCGCGACTAGTACTAGCACCAGCACTCCTCCAGCCCCTTCTTCCTTCTTCTTCCTAGACCGCCGGTGGAGAGATCGACGTTGGTGGTTACCATGGCGCCAAGTCGGTGGAACGCGCTACCTTATGATATCGCCGTGGAGATCGCCCGACATATCGCCGAAACCTCCAAAGCACCACTGGCTGATCTCTAGAGGTTGTGCCAGGTGTGCTGGACCATGCGCTAGGCGTGCCGTGACCGTGCCGTTCGGAGGAGGTTTGCTCTAGCGCTTGAGGGTCCTCGGATGTCTTGGAGCGACTATCCTCGGTACCGACATCTGCTATTCGCTTTGGCTGACGCGAGCCACACGGAGGCATGCTTTATAGTGGGCATGTATCTGGCCTTCAGTGTAGGGCCACTTTTGCTTGGTGCTAAAGTACTGCTGCATACGTCTGCCGAGGCTAGATACAAGATGACTGCTTATTTGCTCACTCTCCTCGAGTACAGCCATGAGGAAACCGCAACCGAGCTCGCGTGATAACTCAAAAGGCTGGTGAAAGGTGAGGCAGCGGACAAGATGGCTTCCATCGGTGGCGTGCGGCGGTGCAGGAGGATTACCAACGAGCAGTGCTGACATCTTTGTAAACGCTCGGTGGACAGGGTCCGTTGGGCAGTAGGCGGGTGGTGGGATCTCGAACCCAGCACAACAATGATGCCGCACATCTGCACAACCGGCGTCAGCGGTCGCGGCAACTACGAAAACCCATGGCTTCAGAATTTGCTCTCCTTCTGTAGCAAGGAATGCAGAATCGAGCACGAGTGTCATTTGTTCTTCTCACGTCTGCCAGCACTGCCCTATTATCGTTAAATTGTTGTAATTAATTAGTTATTATATAGTTTGGACTTTTGTATTAGCCACTGTTTAAATGAAGTGGAGCAGTATTTAACTTAATGAAGTCTGTTGATTCTGTGAAATGTGGTGTTGTGATCATCACAAGTGAATTTTTTTTATTTTACAAATTTTAGTTCAAAAAAGGAAATCCAAAAACTTTATTGGTGATGATCGCTACAGTCGTTCGCCTCTGTAATGAGGTTTCGCTCCCGTCTCTCCTCGGAACACCCGTTGAACTTTAGCACCGGTTTCAGTAGTAAGCCGGTACTAATAATGGATCAGTTGGCCAAAATATGATACGCGTCTCCTCGTTATCTATGCCCATCCAAATTTAGTACCGACACGTGTCTCCTCATTATCTGTACCTATCCAAATTTAGTACCGGTTTATAATGTCAACCGGTACTGAAAGGCAAAAATTTCACACCTGTGTCTCTTCGGGACCTGAGCCCATCACATTTTAGTACCAGGTTATCTTCACAACCGGTACTAAATACACGACTATATAAAGAGGGACATGTACTCCGTTGTTTCATGTACTACTTTCTTTCCTTTTTCTTTGCCGACTTATCGTCCATTGTTTTTTCTCTTCGGTAAGTCCGCATTCGTCTTGTTCATGTTGTTCGCCTTCAGCACTACATTTTATTCGTCTTACGTTTTATTTTCTGTGTTCAGTCATGTCATCTCCCTCCACATCATCTTCGTGGTCATGGTCATTCGAGGAGGACTTCTTGACGACCACGAACGACTCATACATTGCGCGGGTCGTGCAGGCCTACGAGGATTCGGAGGATGCTACAGTCCTTTAGGACAAAGACGACGCCGTCTAGGATAGGAACGCCGGTGCTGATGGTGCCGACGCAATGCCAAACAACACCGTCAATAGCACTCCTCGGTAGGACATTGGTGGCAGTGGCGACAGCGGTGACGGCGACGACGGCAGCGACATCGGTGGCAGCGACTATGACAACGGCGACAGCGACGATGGCGACAGCGACGATGGCGGCAACGACGATAGCAACGACAACGACATTGGCAGCGATGACGGTGACAACGATGTCCGCAGTGGTGGGTCGGCATTGGGAGGCGACGATGACAGCAACGACGTCCGTAGTGGCGGGTCGTCGGCATGAGGCAGTGGCGACACTAGTAGTATATAGTATATATATATACATATATATATGTATGTAATAGAGTAGATGTCTCCATGATATATATATGTACAAATATATATATATATATGTAAATATACCCACTATTATATATATAAAGTGATAACTTTTATATTATGTTCTTTTCTTTTGCCGTGTGAAATGAAACAGAAAATTACGTACGATACAAATTAAACGAAAAAAGAGCGTAAATTAAATTAAAATGTACACGTCTAAATTAAATTAAAATTTACTATAAATAATTAAAACTAAGATAATGTTAATCTTTACTAGTTAACTAAGATCACATTAGATAACAATTAAAAAACTATGTATTTAGTATCGGCTGAGAAGTCAAGCCGACACAAAAGTTATGGATTTTAGTACCGGCTGTGCGTCTCAGTCGGTACTAATGCATAGAGAATTAATCCCAGTTGTGTTCTCTTCCCAGGATTAGATGGGTGTATTAGTGCCGGTTAATCAACCGGCACTAATGTGCCACCCCTTTAGTTTCGAATGGACAGTACCGGATCAAAAACTGAGACTAAAGGAGGTTATAACCGGTATTAATGGTGTGTTCTGTAGTAGTGAATAGACATATTAATCTCTATTTTCTTTCTCTTTCTTCCACCTCATAAAAATCATGTATGGTATTTTCTCGTGGACGGTGAGTGATATCTTATTAGAAGCAGTAAAGATTTCCGTGGTGCCTTATTCCAAAGCACAGCGTATGATGGCACAGGAACAAAAGTCATGGTTAATAACCAAAAGCTGATAATCTCTGTTGAAGAGTTTCCAGTAGAAATAGCTATTTTCATAATATCAGCTTCTCAAACAATCTAATTTTTTCTCTAAATTAAAAAACTTGATAGCTAAAGAATCTAAAAATATGTTAATATCCTGATAAACACTATTTTCTCTACCTTCTTCTCGCGGAATCCTAAGTTCCTGGAACAGTGCCTTAGTCTGGGATAAGTCCGATCATTGCGTCATTGTGTGGGGGTGGGGGGCATTGTTTGGTTCCGGGCCCTGATGACTAGAGTCTTGGCGTCACTGTTGATCGATGCAAGCTGAATCCCTGGTGATTGATTGTGAGATGTGTCTTGCGGTGGGTTCTGGATTCGCGGACCTCCCCGTACTGGTCCAACCTGTCACGCATGTTTGAGTCTTTGTTTTTCTACGAGCAATGCATGCATGCTTGATTTCAGAATGCCGTCGGTTTCTTGTTGATACGAGAACAGCCAGCTTGCTCTCGTGCGAACTGGATACCGTACGTACCATGCTAATTTCTTATTGTACTCTACTCAAGAAAGCTTATTCTTCTTTACGGAATACGGAGTGCCAAGAAACTGGATCCCGTCAATCTCTCTGCCGCGTCTCTGCGCTGCTCTCCCGAACATGCTCAGAGGTGAAGAAGGGTCATATCAAAAGGCAACAAATTGTTGGCATGCAGTGCTAAGTCTCAAGGAAGAGAAAGGGGTTAATGCTCAGTACGTTAATGATCATCCGTCAGGAAACACACTACAGCTCAAGCTCACCAAAGAAACTGTTGCAAAGCTGCCGCTGCACCTGCAGACGTCCCTTTTCCTCTTCCGTCCGGAATAAAACCGCTTCGTGATTAATGCAGTCTCCGGCGTGGTCGCTTCTGACCTCAGTGGCCAACATTTCTCTCTGGATAACATTTACCTCAAGTCCATGTTCTATCGTCCCTTTCAAATATAGAGCTTGTCCGAGGAGATGAACGGGCAGATTTTTTCCTTATATGTATGTGTATGTGTGTGTGTATACACACTACAACGCGGCGGTGCGCTATTTACCTAGCTAAGACGTCCCATTCGATACACAGTGTTCCTCTTATATCATCCATTCTTACGCCTCTAATTCTGCATTGATTTTTTTTATCACGCTACTGTCGTAACTACTCTATAACAATTCTTTTCCTATCATCAAAATCACATATATTTATTTATGTTTCTGCAATATAATGCTCATATTTTTTGGATCTAGAAGATGCTTCTAGATCTAAATGACAGTGGAGTGGGACAAACTGTGGGACGCTACCATGATGAAAAGAGTTAATAAAATATCATCTAAACCTTCAATAGGAAACATAAAAACAAAACAATCTACAAGATCTGTGGCAACAATTGCTACAGCGCGTGGTCAAAAATAAAAGAACAATTGCGACATAGATGCGCACACAAGATCGAAACTGCATGTCCATCTCAAAAATTTAAAAAGAAAGGAAGGGAAAAAAACTGAAAGAGGGTGGTCGTCGTCTCGAGCGGCAGGCTAGCCAGTAGCAATAAACAGGCCACTCTCTGTCGGGAACTCTGTGCACGGACTAGGCATACATCATCCTTTGCAGAAGCTGCAGATGAGCAGCTGCAGGCCACAGCTACCGTCTGTCGACTGTGTGCCTGTGCCATGGAGACGGAGCTGAGCTATAGCCAGCCAACAACAAAAGCTCGTGATATGCATGAACTCCAGCGGCGCCGCGCGCCGCTGTTGCAACCTTTTTCCCGACCTCGTAATCTTAGTCGGTCAGGGCGGAGATCGCGAGCTCAAGATTGCTGTCGGAGCTACCTGCATGCATGCTGCTGATCCCTGCTCCGGCCCGTGCGCAAGAAATTATGCTGCGATGGCCAGAGTCAATGCCCGTACACCGCCACATTTTAAACTCGAAATGCTAGCTTCCCTAGACGCATCGTGGTCTCTCAGTTCCAAAGTGCTCGCACTCTCAGTACTATATCAGTATATAATACTGATCACAGCCTCACAGGGAATCAGGGATGAGTATTTTTTGTACACGTGAAATGGTCATTTGTATCACATGCTTAATGCAATGATAAGCGCACAATGCACCATGCTTCCCGGACTACAGTCCACACCACGGAAACAGGCGCTTTCCCCAGTGCCCTGGTTCGCCGAGCGTGTTTCCTTGGATACTCGGCAAAGACACATGTTTGCCGAGTGTCAGAACGTCGGAGCCGTTTATGTTTTTATTGTGCCGAGTAACTAGAGTGGCACTCGGCGAAACTGATGTGACACTCGATGAAGGGTTTGTCAATAGTAGGTTCACCGAGTGTTCTTCACCGAGTGTGGCACTCGGCGAACCCCTCGTCAAGCGGGATTCAGGCTTCACCGAGGACGTACCTGTGGCACTCGGCAAAGCACCTGTTTCCCGTAGTGACAGAAGATTACTGTCGGTGACTATACATCGATAATTTGATCTTTTAGCGTTGATTGATATATAGTTAGTCAACAACGGTAATTATTGAGTCGGTGCTTATGGTTTTATTGACCCTGATGCACACTGCCCTTGCCAAAAAGGCGAGAACACAACGAGCCCATTTTAAATATTGTTGGCGTAATATAGAAATGCGCAACAGGTTTAAGTGTTTAGAATCTCGAAGGGTTCTATGTGTTTTTCAAGGGTTTGAACAATGCCCGAGGTCTCCGAAGCGGATAATAGCCTTCAAACAAGAGTTATATTGACTAACACCTCAAGTGTTCGATCCCCCCTACCCTCTAAGGGGAGGATATTTATAAGCATAGTAATAACAAGGTAATACGAAGTTACCCCTACGCTCAACTGACTATTACAGCGTGAACAGTGAATTTATATAGGAATAGTTTAGTAACGCTTCGTGTGAACAGGGCTAGGCACACGTCTTGTCGGAGGGAACGGGGAGCCCGTGATTTTGACGTCACCTCCGAGCGCTTCCAAGCTTCACAGCCCCGTAGACTAAGGGAGGCTTCGGCATGCTGGGCGGCTCTGAACCGTTGGTCCGCAAGGGACTCTGTGGCAACTCTTGCCGAAGCGTTGGCTTCACCTTTGAAGGGGGCTTCGGTATACTGTTATTAAAGCCTTGTTAGGGTAAAAGTATTTTCTCCCAACAGTAGCCCCTCGCATGTAGCCCTTCGACCGAAAGGGTAAAATGTGCTTCGACGAATAATAACCTCGAACAGCTCCCTTCGAAGCCCTAAACTTCGGAGCCCGACCATGAAACGGCTGTAGACTGAGCATTAAATAGTCCACAGGACTTAATGGGATGCCCTCGGAACTCTAAACAACACTGCGTGCGAACAAGGAATTTGAAACGAACCGTCGCCCTGCTATACGCGCTCGACCCTATTTTACTTTGGCCCCACCAATCATAGACCGCGGAAGACACCTGTGGGGTGGTAAAAAACGGCTCCGAGGCATATGCTGGGCGCTTCTTATTGCCTATATACCTTCAGCCCTCAGGGCTCATTACGCGCACAAGCATTCTGCTCTCGCCTTAGATCTTGTGCCCTGCTAAGTCCTTAGCCTTTAGCTTCCGAAGCCCCACTTTCCTCCTTCACACGGTAGAGCACTAGCTTCGTAAGATGCCGAAGAAGTCTTCTATGTCTAAGAGCCTCCTAGCATCCGAAGGGTCTACCTCGATGCAGGCCTAGGCAGCGGTCGTGGTGGCAGTAGCTTCGAAGGCGGCTATGAAGCACTATGGGCCACACGACCTCCAGCCTCCGTCGGACAAGTTCGAACAAACCTTAGAGCTGAGAAAGACGAAGTCAATGCCAGAGTCCGTCAACGATGCCTACGTGGGGAAAGTTCTTCGGTCGATCAACCTCTGGGTCAAGAAGCATGAGGTAGTCCCCGCTCCGAGGGATGACAAGGCCATAGTTTTCGAAGCCTTCTTTGAGGCAGGGCTCGGGATCCCAGCAACAAGGCTGCTGGGTGAAGTACTCCAAATGTACAACCTCCAGCTCCCCTAGCTATCCTCGAACACCATAGCCCACCTCGCCATCTTTGAGTGGGCCATGAGGACGGAGGGGTGCGAGGGCCGCACAAATGTTTTTGCGGCCCTGCACGACGCGAACTGCCAGCTGAAGAAGAGGGCTTGTGAAGACGGGGTCACTAGAGCCCTAGCGTTCGAAAGCGTCAACTTCCAGCTTTGTCAAGAATTCAGCAACAGCTTCTCGACGAGGACTTCAAATGACAGATGGTACTTGAAGTGGGACCAGAGCTGGTTCTACATCTTCGTCGGAGCAGACTCCCCCCTTCGTAGTACCAATGCCCTTATTTTATACCGCCGCCAAGCTCAAGTGGCAACGGATACGGCCATCATCTAGTCCAGGGTCCAGCTCCTGCGCATAGTGGCCCGAAGGATGAGCATGAGGTACCTCGCTGAGGAGTTCATCACTCTCCAGATCAGCCCCCTCATGCTTAAGTGGCCGAAGGGCCTATTCAGGGACTCCGTGCTATGTGAGCCGAATGAGATCCCTTTGGAAATTATCGGTGAGGCTTCGGAACCCTACACTTTTACACCTTGAACACTTTGTTCATGACCCTCACAAGTTTGTTTTTTTAACTACAGCCAAGCGAATTGAGTTGAGGCCAGAGGAGGCGGTCAAGGTGGCGGAGCGTGTCATGGGGCCTCTGACTGTGACTGAAAAAATCAAGCGCCTCGCCCTTGTTGGATCATGGGAGAGATACAACTGCGTGTGGCTCCGGTTCAGAGCCGGTGAGCCCCTAGAGCTCTCGATGCTCTTTGAACCCACGCCCTTCGAAGGGGGTTCGAAGAGGAAAAGGCCAGATGACGATGAAGAGCAGCAAGCTTCGTCGCCACAACACCAACGGGGCCCAATAGGCTCAGGGGAGTTGGCTGGATCACCGCCCCTAGCCTTGACTACCAGGGCTTCAGACGCAAGGCCATCGCTGCCCCTAAGTCCAATCCCCAAAGTGGTGACCGAAGAGGTCCCCTGGGCGTGAACCAAAATTCAGAGTTAGGGGCTCCATCAGTCCGCCCAGAGATAGACTGGGGGACCTCTTTGTCCCTTTAGATTGTTCGGACCTCTTCCCCGTTATAAGGGAGGTCGTAGGTACTTGTTTGCACCGAACACTTCGTAACCCTTGCCCTTAGCCTATTCTAACTTAGCTTTTCTGTAGATCCTACCACCAACGACGAGGTAGACCAAGACGCTGATCAGGACGAAGTCATCAAGGTGGCCGAAGTGGTGGAGAGGTCTAACAGCGATAGCGAAGGGGACATCGGGGAGTCCAGGGATGATTTCCCGTTTGATGACGATGAGGAGAAGGATGCTGAAGATGACGCTGCTCATGTAGCCCTTTCGAACGAAGGGACCGAGGTCATCGTTCGGAGCCCAGCACCGGAGGGGGCAACGAGTAGGGTCCCTCCGCTGAGGCCCTTCATCTCGCCTGAGGCACCAGTGAGCAACATGGTGTCCTAATTCCTCCGGAGCAGCGAGGACCTCACCAGCTACAACTTGGTGGCGGAGATGGCCCGCTACCACCATAGGGACCTCACGGCGCTGCCGAAGAGGCCCTGCTTTAGGTAAGCAGAGCTTAGACTTGGTTCGCTAGTCCCTTGTAGTTCTTTACCTTTAACAATTTTCTTCTTTTGCAGGCCTTCGCCTTGTTTCACGGAGCCGCCATCACCATCGACCGCCAGGACGAGCTCGTTGGATGGGACATCAGGAACCTCCGCTGGCAAGTCTCAGAGGCCTCCCAGTGGCATCAACAAGCCAAAGCAGTCACCGAGATGCTGAGGGATGAAGCTCGGCAAGAGCGCGAGGCCAGAGCAGCGATGGCTATAGAGGTAGAAGAGCTTCGGGAAGCCAACAAGTCCTTGGAGGCCGAAGTCGAGAGGCTTTGCGCCACCAACCAGACTTTGGAGGCCGAGCAGACCGAAGCCACTCGAGAAGCCGACGTGACCATCATCACACTTAGTGGCATCCTGACGTGCTTAGGGACCGATTGCTAGACCCCGGACTTTGACACTAGTGACCTGGTTCGGCACTGTCTCGGGTTCCTCCACGTCGCTGTCCGCATCACGGAGGACACCCTGGTGGTCTTTGCTCGAACAGAGGAAAGGGTGGCCGAACAAGGGGTACTCCAGCTGCTTCACGAAGCCAGTTGCCAGCACCTTGCTGCAGCGACCTCCGTGGAGAGGGTGGCCTTCGGCTGCCCCTGACTGACCTCGCCAGCTCTGAAGGTAGTCGAGGCCTGGCGCTCGCTTCACGAGCCCTAGAAGGCCTAAGCGAGGGAAGCGGCCCTCGAGCTTCAGCGGGCCACCCGCCGTCGACGCGTGGGGTAGTACACTTGCTCAGGATTAAGCTATGAGTGTTGATATCGATGTCGAGGTACTCAAAGCCTCAGAGGCGAAAGTTGCCTCGAGGGGGGTGAATAGGCGATCTAAAAATTTCTTACAAAAAAACGATTAGTTCTAAAACCCCAGACCCAGAAGTTCTGACTGGAACCAGAAGTTCCGAGGCACCGGAGGTTGGCGGAACTTCTGAGGGTCCGGAAGTTTCGACTAGAACCGGAAGTTCTGGGGCACCGGAGGTTGGCGGAACTTCTGAGGGTCCGGAAGTTTCGACTAGAACCGGAAGTTCTGGGGCACCGGAGGTTGGCGGAACTTCTGGGGGTCCGGAAGTTTCGGGTTTAACCGGAAGTTTTGAGTAGACCAGAAAAACTTCGAACGGATATGAAATTTAATCTAGCCAACAAAGAATACAAGTATAAGCAATGTTGTTAGCTACAACTTTTACATAGGAATATGGTCTACAACTTAACTAGCAAGTAGATCGAGCAATATGAAGATATGAGCTAGCAAGAACACGAAGAACACAATAAATACAAGTGAATATTTCCTAGAGTTCGGATCCACCGATCCTACGTCTCCGTTGAGGGGTCTCAAAAGGCCATGTCTCTTTCAACCCTTTACCTCACCAAGCCTTAACCGAAGTTAAGTTTGGATTTCCACTAGTTACCTTGTCGAAGCCAAGATAGAGCTTGTACAAACTACTTTGGGCACACCATAATCTCCTTAGGTGCTCACGGATTTGACGCCTAGCCGTCTAGGAGGTAGCACCTCTAAGAGTAATAAATCCGTTGAAAGGCTTGTAGGTCCAAATATTTATGCTCAAGATTTATCAAGAAAATCAACGAACTCAACCACCCAAAACCTTCTCAAAAGATGGAGCAAGGAGTTTGCTAGAAGATTTATGTTGCACTCTCAAACGAAATCTTAAAGATTTGCTCTAGATCTAGCTTTGAAAGAGATAGAGTTTAGGGTTTTTAGCTCTAGGGTTCTTGGTGTTCTTTAGGTGAGAGAGAGAGCTGTTCGAAATGGGGTGATGGGGTATTTATACCCCACACACAAAAAATGACCGTTTGAAGACATTTTACGACTGTTCATCCGGAAGTTCCGGGATGAAAAACAAATTCAAACAGAACAACAATTTTGGAAGTTCCGGGCTTCAGCCGAAAGTTCCGGGCCAAATATAAACTCAATACAGAATGTTCATTTAGGAAATTCCAGGTTAACCGAAAGTTCCGGGTCAAAAATAAAACCGATACAGAAGGTTCATTTCGGAAGTTCCGGACTTAACCGGAAGTTCCGGGCCAAAAATAAAATCGACACAGAAGGTTCATTTCAGAAGTTCTGGGCTTAACCGAAAGTTCCAGGCCAACTGAAAAATTCTGAAATGAGTTTGAATCAATTTAAAAAGATTTTTCTTTAAGCACAAAGCTTTGGAACAACTTTCAACATATCCCTCTTTATAGAACGGCAGTCCTACACTAAAATTCAAAAGTAATTCAATATTTTACACCTTTAAGCCTATTTTGGACTAATCGGAGCTTTTCTCCAAAATTGTTTCAATTGTAATGCCGTTTTTCGTGACTTCTCTGCATACAACTCATCAATACGATTAGTAGCTTTTGATCATCATTGTCATTAATACACCAAAATTAATTAGGGGCCTAGATGCACCAAGATGCACTTTCAGAAGGTACTTTGTCGTCAATGGGTAGTTTATGAAGTAGCTAGGTCCGAAGGCTGCCCACGATTTAAAATACCACGGGGCCTTACCGGCGAGGTCTTAACCGAAGTCGCTCATGAACTATTGGCCCCCGTGAAGACGGAGCCCCCTCACAGTTCATCATCCTCCCCCGACTTGGCTGGATTTGATGAAGTCATCCCCGAAGCTGAAGGAGCTCAACCTCTGTGAGCGTTAGAGACGAGTAACGACGAGGTGCTCGATATTTTGGCCATTGACTCGGAACCACCCGCGACTCAGACCTGGGCCGACCTCCATGAGGAGCGAAGGACCTAGCGAGCGGCGAAGTGGGGGCGTTTGCGCAGCGACGAAGGCTCCTCGAGCCAAGGGGGCCCTCACGCAAAAAGGAGCAAGAAGAAGCGAGGGTCTACATTTTCAGTGAGGCGTGCCCGCTGATTGTTAGGTTTTGACAGCGTTTTTTCATAATGTTTGTAATCAAAGTGTTGTACTTCGCATTTGTAATTCGAATGGGTCATGAATAAAAGTTGGTTTTAAGGTGTTGTATTTATTCGAAGTGTAACCTCGCCTTTTTATGTGTTGACTTATGCCGAAGCGCACTTTGAACGTATGCACAGTGCTTGGTCCCCCTTGCTCGTGGTGGGCATGAGCCTCGGTGAATACGCGTTGCAGGCAATGTTAATGCGACGTAGATGGGCTTCGTGTATGTTTAGTTGAGTGCTCGAAGACTGGGCTTTGAGTCTTAGGTCGCTTTGGACCTTTGTGATGCTTCGAGATTTCACTCGGAATCCCTTGATTTTTACTGCTCCGGGCCCAGGAGCACTTTGCAGCTGTAATGGTGGAGCGGATCACACCAAAAATTTTAGGGTCCGAAATGGAGCCTAAAGTTAGTGCCGTTAGCTGTACTCGGGGAGTTACCCTCAAGCAGTGGGCTTCAGGCTTCACACCAGAGTGTGATGCACTCTTATGTGTGTTAGACTTTATTTGTATCGCGCTGAGCTGAGGCTTCGGGTAGCAGAAATGAGTATGCATACAACCTAACCCTTGAAGCCTTACTATCACCACGATGCATTCATCACTATGACAAATATGCTCGAGGGCAGGTTGAATACGAACATTGTCCCCATGGGGATATGTATTACCGTGGTGCGAAAATTGCCCTCGGGGAGTTTTATTCGAAGTAGCCTCCGCAACATCGCTTGAGTAAAAACTAAGCATAGTATCGTCGGAGGTGCTCAATGTGTCAGGTATATTTCAATTCTTCTCCTTCGAGAGTGGACAGCCTGAATGAGCCTAGCCGGCTAGAGTGAAGTACAATGTATGGTTCTTCCCACTTGTTGTTCAACTTGTCAGGCGTTAGGATGCTTCGGAGTACTAGATGGCCAGGCTGTAAGACATTGGGCTTAATCTTGGGGTTGTACCACGCCTTTGTCTGGTCTTGGTACTTCATCACATTGGCTATGGCTCGAAGCCTTGTTTCTTCAATAAGATCAAGCGAAGCCCATCGCTTGCTGTTATCCTTCGGGAGTAATGTCCGCAGCGAGCCCCCTTTAACTCTGTCAGGGTCATTGCTTCGTCTCTGAACAGTAGCCTGAACGGAGTGAAGCCTGTGGAACGTGCTTGGGTGGTTCGAATGGACCATAAAATTTTTGGTAATTCCTCGACCCATAGCCCCTTGGCAAGGCCCATGATCTAGCGGTTGAGATCTGATAAAATATTACCGTTGGCCCTTTCGACTGCTCCGTTGGACTGTGGATGCCTAACCACAGCAAAGCACAACTCGATGCCATGGCCTTCGCAGAATTCTTTGAAGGGCTCTGCATCAAACTGAGTCCCATTGTCGATACTGAGCTGCTTAGGTACTCTAAATCTGCAAATTATATTCTGCCAGAAGAACTTCTGAATGTTCTTCGAAGTTATTACAGTTAGGGATTCAGCCTCGACCAACTTCAAGAATTACTCAACTGCTACCACTGTGAACTTCAAGTTTTCTTTTGCCTACGGAAATGATCCGATCAAATCCATGCCCCATCGGGCAAGGGGCCATACCGGAGCGATGACCTGCAGCGGAGTGGGCGAGCGATGACTCCACCTACCCATCTAATGGCAGCCTTGACATGTGCGAACCAGGGCCTCAGCATTGGCCATTATAGTGGGCCAATAGAGACCCTGCCGTAGTGTTTTGCTTGCAAGCGCCTGTAGCACGAGATAACTTCCGCACAGACCTTCGTGGATCTCCTGAAGTATATCCTGCCCTTCGCTTCTTGAAATGCAGCGTAGCAAAGGTGAACAAACGCCGGATTTGTACAATAGGCCTTCAACGAGGTGGTAATTATAGACCCTGTGCTGCAATCTCATGCACTCGGGGTCTTTGGGTAAGACACCTTTGGCTTGTATGCAGAGTACTTCTATCGAACCTGGCTTCCTTGCCACAGGAATAGAGAGCTCCTTGTAAAATGCTCCAGCAGGGAATTCTTGGCCTCTGGCTGCTACTTTGGCGAGGGCATCTGCTTACTGCTTTTCACCCCTCGGGATGCTTTTGATAGAGATTCCTTTGAACGCTAGCTCCGCCTTGCGCACTTTGGCTAGATATCGGACGAAGTCTGGATGCCGAGCCTAGAAGCTCTTATCTACATGCCCAGCGACAATCTGGGAATCAGTTTTTACAAGTACTCTGGTAGCACCTAGGGCTCGTGCTTTTCGAACAGAACACTTTCGTACTCAGCCACATTATTTATAGCTTTAAAATTTAGCCTTACAGAGTACAAGGCCTTTTGGCCGGAAGGTAAAATTATTACAACTCCGGCACCAGCGCCGGAGGCCTGATATGCTCCGTCAGAATAGATAGTCCATATACCTTCGCTCAGTGCTTCGGGGGACCAGCTTGCCACAGGGGTCCACTCCGTGACGAAGTCCATGATTACTTGGGACTTTATCATGGTGCGGGCGATAAAATCTATACCGAAGGGGGCTAGCTCAATGGCCCACTTCCCTATTCTTTCGGTGGAAACTTTATTTTGGAGCATGTCTCCGAGGGGTATGACGTCGGCACAATAATATTGTGCACGAGAAAAATAATGACAGAGCATCCTCGAAGCCATGACTAAGGAGTATGCGATTTTCTTGAGCTCCGTGTACCTTGTTTTCGCTCCGGATAGAGCCTCGGAAACAAAATAGACTGGCCTTTGCACCAACTTTCCTTCAAAGTTGGATTTGCGCACGAGGACCATGCTGACGGCGAAGGCCATAGCTATGAGGTACAATAATAGTCCATCCTCCGGAAGGGGGGTCATGATGGTTGCCAGACCAGCGAGGTATCTCTTGATGTCATCGAAGCTCCTCTGGCATTCGGGCGTCCATGCAAAGTCCTCGGAGCCCTTTAGCGCCTTAAAGATTGGCAGGCTTCATTTAGCGAAGCATGCAAGAAACCTGCTAAGAGCTACGAGGCGACCTGTCAGCTTCTGAACTTGTTTCAAATTTTTAGGCGGAGCCATACATTGTAGCACGCTAATTTGGGTGGGACTGGCTTCAATACCTTGACTCCAAACTAGGTACGCTAGAAGCTTACCAGCCCGGGCTCCGAATATACATTTCTCAGGATTTAACCCTACCCCTACCCTTCGAAGGCCTTCGAAGGTCTCCGCCAAGTTTCTGCTATGTTCGTGTTTTTTTGTACTTTTGATTACAATGTCGTCCAGGTAGACTTTGACTTTCTTTCCTATTTGGTGGCCTAGGGCCTTAGCAATTAACCTAGAGAAAGTTGCCTCGGTATTTCTTAAGCCGAAGAGTATTCGTACATAGCAATAGACTCCAGAGGAAGTAACGAAGCTAGTCTTATCCTTATCTTCGCGTTTTAACCGTACTTGATGATACCTAGAGTAGGCGTCGAGGAAACTTAGCAGCTCAGAACCAGTGGTGGAGTCGACAAGCTAGTCGATACGGGTCACGGGGGCACGTTTTATTTAGCGAAGTGAAGTCAATACACATGCGCCATTTTCCCATGTTTTTTTTTCTTACAAAAACAGGGTTCGACAGCCACTCCATGTGGCTGACTTCCCGTATGACCCCTGCCCGAAGCAGCTTCTCTACTTTGGTCTTGGTCAGACTTGCACGCTCGGCTGATAACTTCCGTAGCCCTTGGCACACCGGCCTTGCCCTAGGGTTCACCAGCAGGGAGTGCTCGATGATGCTCCGGTCAACCCTTGGGATATTTTCGTCCGTCCAAGCAAAAATGTTGAGGTTGCCTCAAATCGTCCCCTCTAGCGAAGCATATCTTCTAGAGTCAGATCCCCTCCGAATTGAATATGGTACTCGAGCCCCTCTTCGATGAGTGTCCTAGTGACAACCTCTCCGTCTGGATGGGGTTTAACTGTTGGCCCCTTTGCGGATTCGGGGGGTCGACTCACAGCTTTGGGCTGGAACTGCATATCGTGTATGTGGCAAGCTTTGATAGGGGCGGTGTGGCCGTACTCCACCCTTCGCGCCACACTTTGATCACCCAACACAATGAGCACTCTCCCCTACGTGGGCAACTTCATACAGAGGTAGTTATGGTGCGCTATGGCTCCGGACTCGATGATGTCGAAGATGACTTCCTCCGATCATGCAAGATCACCTTCGTCGAAGCTAGCTTCGAGGCTGATTTGACCTATTGCTTTGAGGGACGGCCCCATGAAGCCTTGCAGTGGCCTGCCTGTCGGAAGGAGATGCTTCTGAGGGATGTACAGCTGGTCGAAGGCGTGGATGAAGATAATATTCACTGAGCTACCTCCATCGATGAGCACGCGCTGCACCTTGGTGCCGGCGATGTCGGTGGAGATGACGAGGGGGTCTGTGTGTGAGAATTTTAATTCCAACGGCGTCATCGGCCGTGAAGGAGATTGGCATGTGGGCCTACTCTAACATTACAGAGGCTGATGCCGAGGTCCCAATATGTCCTACTTCATGGACATAGTCATGCCTCTAACGCTTGGACAAGTTCCCTAGTGTTCCGCCACTAGAAATGGGGAGTACTACTTGCTTCTAGGGTCCGGATGCATCTTCGACCTTCGGCGGCCATTAAATTCGCCATGGGGACTCGAGGAGGAGCTTCACCATCCTAGGCATGGCCGACGGCCTAGACATGCTCTGGGCGAATAGCTTTGGGTGCTCGATCCATCGTTCCTCGGCTAGAGGTCCGCTCGAGATAATCCTCTCGCAAGGCCAGTATAGCCTTGCAGGAGTCGGTACCGTGGCTCCGGTTCTCACCGTGGACGCTGCAGAAGTAGGTTTGGCCTAGGATAGAGGGCCCAGCTGGTGGCCTCGCTCCACCCTCTCCGCTTTGGCCTTGGCCTTACTGGAACTTTAGAGCCCTACGCCCGGTGATATTTAGCACTTTACTACAAAAGTGCTTCCTGCTTCACCTTGATTCCGAAGGCCGGTGCTCCACGTACACTGGCTTCGGGGGATTCTGAGCCCGTACCTCCAGAACTTGAACTTGAGCGATGTCGGCACTTCTTTGGAGCAGCCCTTCTTCTGAGCGGATGTATTTCTCGAAGTACGTCATAAGCTAGGGCACCGAAGATATGGGCTTCCTATGAAGCTCGTCGAGCAGGCCTGGGTTGGTGACACCTTCGCGGGCAGTGTTGACCACCGAGGATGTGAAGAGTCCCTTGATCTAAGACTTCGTAAAGGCGAAGTGCTAGAAATATTACTGTAGTTTCTCTCTAGGTTACTGCTTCACTTGGAACATGCTCCCGGTGGACATGGGTGCCACATAGGTCCCTTGAAAATTATTCATGAACTTTCTTTACAGGTGCTCCCGGGACTTTATGGAGATGGGCTTTAGGGACCAGAACCACCGAAGGGCTATGCCTTCGAGGGCCAACAGGAAGCACTTTGCCATGGTATATCTCTTGCCTCCGCTAGCCTTGATCGCGAGGGCGTAGGAGCGCATGAATTCATCGGGGTCCAAATCCTCGGAATACTTGGGCAGCTCAAAACTTCGAGTGGAAGTGTACCATCTACAAATCTGGATGCAGTGGTGATCCCTCATCGAAGGAGACGTTCTGCCCTCGCTCTCGAGGTTTTTGAGGGACCAGAACCACCAAAGGGCTATGCCTTCGAGGGCCAATGGAAAGCACTTTACCATGGTATCTCTCTCACCTCTGCTAGCCTCGATCACGAGAGTGTAGGAGCGCGTGAATTCATCGGGGTCCGAATCTCTAGAGTACTTGGGCAACTTTACGGCTCGAAACTTCGAGTGAAAGCGCACCATCTGCAAATCTGGATGCAGTGGTGATCCCTCATCGAAGGAGGCATTTTGCCTCCGCTTTCGAGATTCTTGCTTGCCGTGGTCGCTCACGGTGACGATGGTTAGTGGCCTCGGAGGGTCTTCGAGGACTTTGGGGGTGCGCGTCTGGCTAGCCACGTTTTGCTGCCATCGTAAGACTTCTGCTTTCGATGAGGCCGGCTCGAGGGCCAGCGCATCGTCGAAGGCTCCGCTCCCCCCAGTATATACTCTCAGATCTTGCAGCGCCCTCGGGGGTGGCAAAGGGTTCGTGCGTTGGGTCCCCATCGCTCCTAATGGAGCGGGCGCAGGGAGGGCCACAGCTGGGCCCACGGGCCTGGAGACGTCGTTTGCCGGAGAGGGGACCAAGGTGCGCTCCTCAGTCCTTAAGACGGTGTCGACCGTTGGGAGGCCTGTGGTGTGCTCCACAGCCTCCGGAATGATATTTGCTGTAGGGAGGCCTGCGGTGGACTCTGCCGCCCTTGAACCAGCGCCAACCGCCGGGAGGCCCATTGGGTCGGGTAAGTCCTGCGCGCCTGATTCTAGAGGAGGGTCCTCCGGCACAGCGAGGCCTGCAAGACTCGAAGGGACTTCAGGTAGGAGCTGCGTTCTTGCTTTTCTTCGGAGACATGGTTCAAAGGTTGGTGGTAGAGAAGCTAGCTTAGAGCTAGGATCCCCACGAACGATGCCAACTATTTGCGTAATCTAGAAATACGCAACATGTTTAAGTGTTTAGAACCTCGAAGGGTTCTAAGTGTTTTTCAAGGGTTCGAACAGTGCCCGAGGCCTCCAAAGTGGATAATAGCCTTCGAACAAGAGTTATATTTACTAACATCTCAACTGTTCGATCCCCCTCCCCTCCAAGGGGAAGGGTATTTATAGACGCAGTAACAACAGGGTAATATAAAATTACCCCCTACGCTCAACCGACTATTACAGCATAAACAGTAAATTTACATAGGCATAGTTTAGTAACGCTCTATGTGAATAGGGCTAGGCGCACGTCTTATCGGAGGGGACAGGGAGCCCGTGGTTTTGACGTCACCTCCGGACGGTTCTAAGCTTCGCAGCCCTGCGGACGAAGGGGAGGCTTCGGCATGCTGGGCGGCTTCGAACCGTCGGTTCGCAAGGGATTTTGTGGTAACTCTTGCCGAAGCGTTGAAGCGTTGGCTTCACCTTTAAAGGAGGCTTCGACATGTTATTATTAAAGTCTTGTTAGGGTAAAATTATAAATATGTTATGCACTTCGCAAGTGAGCTTAACGGGCCAATTTTTTCAAAGAATGATTTATTTACTACGTCTGCTCTAGAATACATCGCAATTTAATCACCAGCCGACAATAATGGTTAAGAACTATCTGATTGCGAGTTCGCGACGTCGCCCACGAACGTGTTGGGGATGCATCAAGCTTTTCAATTTCGTCGTAAAATTCGGTCAAGTGGCACGTGGGGTGGCCCAACGATTGCACCCAGGCTCTTGGCACCAATAATTAAGTTTGTCTTTCGTGCTCAAGTAGCTATGTCTCCTCTAAGAGATTGAACTGTACACTGATCGCATCCTTTCTTTCGTTCAATAGCACTTGGCTGGCCCTAGCAAGATTCCTAGTTGTCCTGTCCATATATCGCTATGGTTCTAATAATTCTAAATTTTAAGCTCAAACTAAAAATTTCTAGTTTTTAAAACTATTAATTAGAGTTAGATCTATCAATAAACTTAAATGTTTAAGCAAATAATTTTGATTATTTACTGTAAACATTTCTTACTCTAGCTTGAAGCTGGAGTTACAGCTGATCTTGTGAGTAGATCTAGCTCTAGTAATGCCCAGCCTGCTAGATTTTAGTTGATATATGTGCTCTTACATGAGGTATATGGGGATTCGGTTCTCGTGACGGAAACTTTAAGCATGCAGTCACACTATGCATGGCCGGCCGTCTGAGGCGCTGTTCATCCATGAAAACCTATGGGTTCACTGTAGCATAGATGCTGTAGATTCGGATCTGAACCCTTCGCTGCAGGGAAAATGGATGGATGAGATCATGCGCGTTACTTGCTACAAGGACTACTGCATGCAGTCGATCTCAATCCCCTGGTGATGTTCTGGTCCAGTACATCGTGACATCAACAGCAGCCAACATCACAAGCCTACTATGAGTGGCATGTAGCTTAGGGCTTAACCAAACCAACAGACGGCCGGTTAGCTAGCGGCCGTGACGAACGAATAGTGAGAACCGATCCGGTTACTATTAGCATTTGAGTCGGTTACTATTAGCATCTGAGTGATAATAGTAACCTGATCGATTATATTACCACTAATCATCAACTAGCTAGCAGTTAGACCAAAATATCTGATGTTCTCATCAGAGCACAATAGTAGATGATGTCTTGTTTCAATTACTAGCCCACACTACGCGCGTACGTGGGAAATAGATGTAGTTGCCCCTAATTGAGAGGTTCATTAAGCCTCGACAGATTTTGAATCACTCTAACAACAACGTTTGGGCATCAGATTTGGGGGAGTTAATTAATTTAAACTATAACAGATTTTGAACCATTCTAGCAACAACGTTAAGTTTGGGCATCAGATTTGGGGCAGTTAATTAATTTAGACTATAAATTAACTTCAGTTAATGCATTCGTGCTGTCTTTCAGAGCATGCATGCAGTACAAATCTCCTTTTGGACCATCAATCTATCTCATCGTAGCTGATTTGATGATTTCCTCGACAAATTGATGCATGCTCTATACCGCGGCAACGTCATGTTAACTTGGCTCTCCCTCTTTCTCTCTCCATCGGTTGATCGACACGTGTGCATGAGCAAAAACATATAATGCCCGTAGGGGCCAATAAACATTGATGTTTTGTCAATGGAAATCGCATCAAATCCCTGCCTAACACTGCTTTTCTTATTTTCGCAGGGTGCATTATTGAACCGTGCGTGCCCAACCAAAATGAATGAGTTATTAATATGACTAAATGAAGGGTGTGTTACGTTAAGAAAATAAAAGGGAATTAATGCTCCATCATATAAAAGTTTTAGAGTTTAAAATATGTGCCAAACTTAATAATCTAGTACTTCTAAATTTTATCTCTAAAATATTCAAGCTACCATTGAATTTGATTACTTATTATATACTTCATCCAACAATTCATGCATCCACAGTCAGGGACGAAGCTCTATTTTTTTAGGTATTAATCTCAAATATTAGCCATATATGCAACCCTCAACTCAATATATAATGCACCGCTCACAGCTCAAACAGTATTCCAGTTAAGGAAGTAGCTCGTGTCAATTCAATTTTGCATCTAGGGGCGGATCAGGGGGGTGCTGGGAGGGGGCGCGCACCCCCCCTACTGACAGGCGTGCAATAGTACTCTACTCCTTTCTTCAGCAAATGACAGCCAATAACAGCTTGAGTCTCACCCGTTAGCCCATGACACAGCCCATAAAAAACCCTAGTCTAGCCTCAAGGTTTCCTTCTAGCCGCCACTTACCGGTTCACCGCACGCATGCCCGCACAGCCGCACTTGCCCCACCCGGTCGCTCGCCGCCCTCACCCTGCCGCC